>JAAAKG020143804.1:0-11283 GCA_010014905.2 Druon quercuslanigerum
CACCCGAGTACGACCAATAAGGAAGTAACCGGAACCAGACCACCGAGAATACTCTACACCTCGCCCCTGCTCTGTCACTAAAGGAACCACCATCAGAACTACCAGAAGGCAGACAGCACTTCACGTACGAGTTCCCGGACGGCCACCGGATCCAGGTACCGGTGAAGACGACACGTTTCCGCACTCGCTTCCAAGGGAGACGATACAAAGCGAGGTTCGACCACCGAGGAAACCCGAAGAGCAGCACAATCACCCCCGAGGCGGCGGTAAGTACGGCTAAGCGTGCAAAACCACGTTTAAAAATATTCATATTTGTCATATTACCAACGCTCCTCGACCAGGCGAAAAGGCAATGACAGCAAGATACACGCACAGCCCAATATTCCGAGAAAGTATCGCCGTCATTTCCTTTTCGCAAACGGCTATTAGCTATTGTCCTGACCATCTAGACCCGCATTTCCGCTATCTGCTTACTTTTTCCTGGCTTTCGCTTCATACCGGACCGTTTCACCTGACATCCCTGTTCCGCTGCAGCTTCACTCTCTGAAGTGGGGGGAGATGTAACGTACCGTCACATAATGCGCATGTGCAGGGCAACACCAGGCTGACGTGGCGCGCTTCCCTACACTTACCGCCAGCCAGTGCGCCGACACGACGCGCAGGCACGTGCAATATAGCTGGCCGCGCGATGCAGAAACGGCAGTTCGCTGGGTGCGGTGAACCGAGTAGCCTCGGGGATCTCTCACTCGGTGCAACTCCTCTGGCAGTCCTACACTCCCAGTAGGCGGTCTCTTTCTCTCTTTTGTGACTTTGTAGGGATCGGACTAGACACGCCAGCCTGCTCGCTATTTCCGCTTCTTCTTTCCCGCTCTGCTTACGCTTTAAACTGACACACACACACACACTCAATGTGTACACCAAGAAAACACAACACTCACATTTAAAATTGCCGCGCATACACACACACACACCCGTACACACCTACCCACACACCGTACTACACAAACTCTCTTGGTTTAGTTAGATTTGTACGCTATAGGGAGAATATACTATCTATCTTCTTGTATTATAAATCACGTGTTCGCTTTATTTGTAAAACCTGTCCCCCCAATCCGAACCCTGGCTAGACTGAAGCATCCGGAGGGACACCAGGCAGGTAGAGTAAAACGAACCGTTACAACCGCAAAATGGAATATTTGATTTTTTATTATTTTTCTGCGATCAAAATTTGAATTTTCGATTTTTCGAACAAGTTTATAAAGTTATAATAATAATCTTGTTGGGCTCTAAAAAAACTACGTGTTTTCCCTCTGGACCTTTTTTGATATTGTGCGTTGTTTGGTTTAAAATGTTCATTTTCGTTTGTTTTTTGCGATTTTAAAACTGCTATTACTCCGGCATTTTTTTTTTTATAAAAAAAATCAATATCATAAATTGTTAGTCTTTTCGAGTACGACTAATAACTGTACATACAATTTTCAAATCTTAAAAAATAAGTAGTTTTAGAAATATTCAAAATGTGCTCACTTTTTGAATTTTTATCCAAAATGGCTGGCTAATGAACTTGACCTTCAATTTGAGACACTAAAAGAGTATACTAAAGGCTAATCCAATTTGTTGATTTTTTTTTAAAGTTATCGTGCTCACAGACATACATACAGACATACACACATAGATACATACGTACATACATACATACATGCATACATACAGACAGACAGATTCGTAAAAACCTGTTTTTCGGGTTTAGGGGGTCTCCAAACGTGGACATTTAAAAAAAGCCGGGAGGCGGGGGGGTCAAATTTGAGACAAATATAATATCTTCTCTACATGAGAATGTAAGAATTTATGACACTTAAAAAAAAATATATTGATGTATTTTTGTTCCAGAATTGACTTCCCAGTCCAAGCTTCTGCCTGATAATGACCCGGATCCTGGTGTTCATATGACTTACTCCACTGCCAGCACTCACTATTCTGCCAGATCTAAACGACCGTCCAAATCACCTCTTCAAGCAAGGTCCAATTCTTCTACTCTCGGGCAAACTTTTCAAAGCATACTTGGATATAGCTTTGAAGATCTTGCATTTATTCGACTTTTACCCCACAAAAATACGAGTCGGTAATTCGAACTCCGAAGATACGTTTTTTCTCCAGATAAACCAATTCGAATGAGATCAGGAAAGAATGCGCTGCATCCCATGCCAATCGACGAAAAAATTACCTTATGAGAATCCAATGGAGATGCCTACGCAATATTGGGAAAATCGTGAGCAAGACGCACGATTCTTCGTGGAATATATACACCTGATTCTACGCTGCCAAAAAGGGTGAAAATAAACATGAATAACGGTGCAGTTGAGAAATTGACAGAAGAAGAAATCGCCGAATGCCCAGCATCCACCCAGGAACAAGTCGCAAAGAGTTATGCAGTAATACGTGTGTATTCCATAATTCTTTCTACCGTTAATAATATTACACCATTAAGCCGTTTCCGGGTAGGCCTGACTCATTCGGTCAGCAGGAAAGTAATGTTTGGAAGGCGGTATATGTTTCTTAGATTGATCTTAAAATCTTGTGTTAGTCATTTATCTGAGACGTTCATTCCAAATCTCTGATGCGGGCTTAAGACGATCTGAAGGTACCGCGGCCTACCTGTCCTCTCGGTGACCTTTGTCTATTGCTCAGCGCTGAACTGGATTTCGGCGCGGTGTGGCTCTCAGTCCGCGCCTTCTGCATTAAGTTACAAGAGTGCATTTAAATGGTTTAGTGCATCAACTCTGTTGCGCCCTACAATGGAGGTGGAGTCGAAGGCGCGTTGCCGTGTTTAAATGTTTTGACAACTCATTACGTACCACTATAAAATTGTGTAGATACTTAAAACAAAAGCGTCATTCGGTATTTCTTTTTTTAGGCTTAAGTTCACCGTCCACCGATTTACGTCTTGGTGACCCTAAGTCTCGTGGTCATCGCTGTGAATCTTCTTCCTCTACTTCTGGCAAACATTGTCCAGACACAGACCATTCTCTTGACACACCTCATGATTCTGCCAGCTCTCTAACACGTTCCGAACCACCTTTTCGTGACAGGTCGAGGTCTCCTACTCTCAGGGAAATTTTTCCAAAAGTACTTGGATATAGATTTGAGGATCTTTCATTAATTTGTCTTAGTCCCCACAAATATCCGAATCGGATATTCGAACTCAGAAGATACGTTTTTCCTCCAGAAATGCCACTTGGATTGATAACAAGTACTCGTATCCTCAATCCCCTGCCAAACGGTGAGCAAATTGTATTATCAAAGTCTAATGGCGACATCTGTGCATTGTTTGGAAAATCAAAAAGAACAGCGAATCTTCGCCCAATATTCACCCCCCTTTTTGGGGTCGTCGATCGGATGAAAATAAACATGAATAGCGGCGCGATTGAAGGATTGACAGCAGAAGAAAATGCGGAATGTCCAGTAGTCTACAGGGGAGTAATCTCATATCATTATAGAGTGTTCCGTGTGTGAACCATTACTTTATTACAGCGTTATTAAATTTTTTTAAACGCGCGCCTCAGACTCATCTGGCGCTTTGAGCTCGGACATTACGCTGTCAAGTGTTAATGCATAGGCTTTCAAACATTGAAGTTCAAAAATAATTTTTGCATTAATCATTAAATTTGTGTTAACTCTACAAATCTTTTCACAAGAACAAATCATGTAACTTTAAATACCACAAATATAAGTTTAATTTTAACTTTTTTTATCTTCAGTTCACTTTTAACTTTTTTAAAAATATTTAATTTATATCGCGTTATTCTATATTTATTCGTGAAAAAAATTTTCAATTTAAATATGCCATTGAAAAAATAATAATTTATCTAATTTTTAATTTTTCTAACTTACAATTGCTTAAAGTGATATAATTTTAAAACTTCACAAATTTATTTATATACTTTCAATGTTAAATTACCGAATATAAAATGGTACTATAGATTTATATTTTCATCCGGGAATACTTTAACTTGTCATAATTTTTGACAATAACTTTTGATAATTTTTTGAGTGTGAATATCTCAGAAGGACAAAGTTAACGCTTTTAATCTAAAAGACAACGACTATGGTATAGATTGTGTAATCTAATCAAGGATTAGAATAATCATTAGGTACATTTATATTAAAATTTTTAAATAATATATTAGTCAGATTGTCTTCTAATTAGAACGATGTAAATCAAAAAACTTATAAATCATACAAAATCAAATAGTTAATAATCTCGCTTCGTCTTTAGCGCGAACTAATTCGGCGCTGGGTAGAGTCAGAAAGCGGCATCAGCTGTTGAAGTTTTGTGACAAATTCAGCTTCTTGGACAGAAGTTTCTCCTGCCACAGTTTGTCCATCATCTTCCAATTCAAGGAATTTATATTGTTGAATAAAAAAAGAAACAGTAGGTGGCACTTCCTCACATAGGCTTTGTTCGCCAGACCTGCGATTACGTAATCACTGATTTACAAACCAACATTCTTGCGCATCCACAAAACGCACTGACGTGTATATGCTAATAAACTCAGAAGGTGCGCCTGATGAGCACGAATATACTCGATGACAACAAGATCCTTGTGATAGTCATGACCATTCAAACGATGAGAATAAGGGAATCTTTCGTTGGTTTTATTATTTCGATAAAATTGATTAGAAACACAAAAAAATTCTCTCCATAATTAAAAGTGCTGGATGGGCTCATGCAGAATAGGATTGGCGACTTTCTTTTTCTTTCTGCCGATGGAGCTTTCGCACCTCACGCTTTTCTTTTAGAGAAATATCCATCAAATCAAAAAAGAACTCAACTTAAATCTTACGGAAGCCAACTGCACATGCGAGACTAGTTGACTCATGCTTATCAAGCGACAATTCCGGATGTGGTTTTAAAAACTTATAAAAGAAAACCTTTTCCTACTATTCTATTTATTTTTGAAAATCTGCGAGGAAGTGATAACCTCTCATCTACATTAAAAAGTAATTCAATCATTGTTTTTGTAATAATCATGAGACGCTTATCAAGATCTGCCATGTAATCGAACAGCTTTCTTCAATTAAAATCTGTAAAAGTAAAGTCAAACCTGGCTAGCTTTTTAGACATGCTGACCTCGAATCCTTGTTTTATTTTACACATTTTGTCATTTAAGGAGCTACGACTCGTAGATTTATTCTTAAATTTAGGCTTTATTTAAAGGAGCAAGTAAAATTTTATTAAAAACATTACTTTAAAACTAAAAGTACTGTGAAACAGAACACAAATAATCACCGCAAGTAAGAAAATCAGTACAGATTTTGACTTTAACAGTCTTGATTCATTTAGGTTATTACTACCTATTTATAATTTGAAAATTGTTGACAGAAACAAATTAAAAGAAGCATTAAAAAATCTGTCTAAAGGTCCCCGCCTTAAAATAACCAGGGCTACCGCCTCGTGACATTTTTTATTTTATTTTGATATAAAGAAGAAAACAGTTTAAATTATTGCGGGTCACATAGTTTAAAAACAATTTTATGTATACCAACAATAATCAATATTATTTTTTGTATAGTTATGTAAACATTTGATCATAAGGTTGGTTTATATTTTACAAAATTCACTTGTTTTCTATAGACGAAATTTTACAGAGACGAAGTAGTACAGTTTCTTGAAAGTCATGGGCGTCTGAGGCTACCTAACGTGCCAAGCTTACACTGGTTAAAAAGCATCCCCACGAGTCAACAAGATTATAAGAAATTTAAGCACCTGCTCCCGACAAAATGCCTTGGTTGCCCTTAGCCCAAACTTTTATTAATATATATGTACATCTCAGGGTGTAGAAAACATGAGCGCCGAGGGCACATAGAGAAGATATTTAGAGAGAAGAGAGAGATAAAATATGGATTTTACAGTAATACATATGCAATGTCATGTCCATTAACAGAAGTGAAAATATGTCAAATATACGAGAGGCGGTCAAATATAAGCCGGACATATAAAAGTATACAAAAATGAGTTAAACCATAAAAGTTAAAATTTCAGCATATTTCTAATAATCTATGCTTAAAAGTCAAGTAGTTAGCCTCACGCATCCTTTTAACTCTCCGTGCCACAACATAATATTAATGAAATTCATATTTTGTTTTAAAGAAAAATTTTCAAGAGTTTCTGTTACAATAACTGAAAATTAAATTGAGAGAACGGTGCTTTTGTTTCACGGCGACTTAATCAAATTATTTTTATTTAAACTGACTCTTATCAGATGTAAATACCTCAGAAGGGCAAAGCTGACGCCTTTAATATGAAAGATAACGACTATAGTATAGATTCTATAATCTAATGAAGCAGTTAAATATTCATCACCATATTGTTAATCAAATTTCTAATTAATAGTTTATCGTATAATCAGTAAATATGAGCATAGTCTGTGATCTGTTCTTATGCCTGGCCATTACCCTGAATTTTATTGGTGAATATAATAATATAATGTATCTATTAATTAGGTAAATACTCTTTTGAGCTTCAGGCTAATCAGAAATTTTGTAATTAAAAAACCAGGGAAAAAATTCTCACGTACCAACTGACGTCAAAATCATCACTTTCTGCACGCTTGTAAATAGTATGTTCATAAAAGTAAAATATACTCATATCACAGCTTTATACCAACATTAGGTCAGGTCCACACAGAATAGAAACCTATTTTTCATGTCAAAACTCAGGATAGCATTATGTAATTTTTGACCTTGGCCCAAATGTATGACGCAATAGCTTCCAGTGTCGCAATGAAAACAAGTTCAGTTACGGCCTTGAATATTCAAATTTATTGTCCGACAAGAGACGCTAGTCTTGGCGGCGGGGAGGGTCAGAAGGTTTACCATTCGTAGAAAGCACCTATCGATTTTATTACATTATAAAGCGTAATACATGCACAAAATATTATAACCAAAGCATGCGGACAGTGTATAGCACTTCGGAAAAAACCGTAATTATTTCTAGTTTTATCAGGGCTTTAATATAAATATAAGACACATAATATAATGGACCGTTTGCTAACATCTGACACCCGGCTGGAATTTCTAATACCCCCACTCGCCTCTTCCAAAAAATCCTAGCATTTTGTCGCCTATAGAATATTGAAAACTGTCTTTGATAAATTAAAGAAATTCAGATAGTTAATCAATAGCGGGCAGAGGGGTCTTTCTGAGTTAAATTAAAAATTTAATAACGTTTTTATAAAAATTAATTTTTAATAAAATTTAAAGTTTTCTTTATCGTTCAGCAATTAAGTTAATGTATATATTTTCTGAAAATAAAATAAAAAATCTAATAATCCAATTTAGAAAAACACAAAAAACTGTTTCTATTGTAGTTTGAAAAATAGATAAGCTTAAATAAATTCCTAAAAAAGTAAAAATTTAACAGAAAAATTTGCGACGAGGGAAGAAAACTTTGAAGGCAACCAACCAAAACCCCGTCCTTCTCTTTCTTTATTTCTTTCGTCTTTTTTAATTATATTGTCATTTATTTGTGGGGAAAATAACACAAACAATTTAGAAGCTGCTCCGTGCCAACTAGAGAAGACAAGAGCTAACAATAAGCCTGAAGTAAAGTTGACAAGAATTTCAGCTTTCATCTTTCTGCTATTTTGATAAGAGCAGGTAACTGAAAAGCTACAGGTCCAAAAATTTCAACGAATTGACAGCCTTTAAAAAATTTATTTTATTTTATCGATGCCATGAGTATATGTATATATATATATTTAAGTTCAAGTCTTGCATGTTGGTGGCACTAGTTAAAAAGTGTACAGTGACAGTGGTGAGAAGTTTTTACGGAGTTTGTATGGAAGATGTAAGTGGAATGTGAGGGTGTGCAAGCCTATTATTAATTTTACTAATTAGCCCTCTTAAGAGGCGCGGAAGGCTCTCATACGAGACTCTGGAGGCCTTCATAAGAGGCTCTTGACGTTCTCGTGAGATGCTATAAAGGCTCTCGTGAGTATGTCTTAAATGAGTATAATTACTATACGGATGTATAAGAAAAACATTAAGAGAAAAATGGTTAATGATATTATAAGAAAATTAATAAACAAGGATAATTTTTATGTTATTAATTAATGTATGTTCTTGCTCATGATGCGATAACAATGCGATGACGTATTTATACTTGTATTAACTGTTTGTAAGCTGAAAGGTTTTTGAAACTAACCATTTGCTTAACACCCCATAACGTTGATAATATGATTGTACCATTAATGCATTTTTTCGGATAGAAAATTATAACTTCAGAATAAAACAGAAAAAGTGTAAATCTGACTCAAATCGCAGGTGAACATTTCCCTGCAACAAAAATTAACTTTTGTTTTGCAGTAAAAATAAAGATTTTTATTTGTATATTAAATGAATAAACTGTAAAAACAACAGAAAATACAATTTTTTGTTAAAAAAAAGATGTCGGATTTAGATTTCGTTAAGAATATATACTCTTGAAAAATGCAATTTGTTTTGAAAGTTTCCACGCGCCAATATTGTTTGACGAGACAAAATTATAGGCGCATAATTTAAAAATTCATTATATTAAATTCTTTACCTTGGCCCGAGACTGCTTATTCAGATATTGCAAAATGAAGTACAAATTTTTTCCATTAACATGGTTTATCATTTGTTATTTATTCTTTACTAATCTTTATTCGCAGCTACCCCGAGAAATGTATTATTTTAAAAAGTGGCCCATGAGAAATTAGTAGATCTTTTTTGAGTGCAAAATTTTTGTTTTATCATAATTTGTCGTATCTTGCATTGTTTTTCCGGAAAATGAAATTTTGATTTTTCATTTTTTTTGTGCGATAAAAATGTCAATTTTCGATTTTTCAAACAAATTCAAAAAGTCGTTATGACAATTTTGTAGGGTGTGCAAAAAACCCATTTTCTCGTATTGAATTTTTTCATATTTTGCGTTGTTTGGCTGATAGTGCTAATTTTCGTTTTTTTTTTTTTGTATTTTGCACTTGCTATGGCTCTGAACTTTTTTTTTAATTTTTAATGTTTTTTTTTACAAATAAAAGAAAAACTGTACGCCCTATCAAAAAGTGATTCATAAAAAACTTTTAGATGTTTTTTGGCTGCACAATTTCTGTTTTTCAGCACATTTTTCTTCGTATCTTGCATAGTTTGATCGCAAAATTAAATATTTGATTTTTTATTACTTTTTCTGCGATCAAAATTTGAATTTTCGATTTTTCGAAGAACTTTATAAAGTTATAATAATAATCTTATAGGGCTTTAAAAAATCAACGTTTTTTACCTCCTGATTTTTTTTGGTATCGTGCGTTGTTTGGCTTAAAATGTTCATTTTGAAACTGCTATTACTCCGATAATTTTTTTTTTCATAAAAAAAATTAATATGATAAGTTGTTAGTATTTTTGAGTACTACTGATAACTGTACGTAAAATTTTTAAACCTAAAAAAGAGTGGTCTCAAAAATTTTCAAAACGTGCTCACTTTTTGAATTTTAATCCAAAATGGCTGGCTAACGAACTTGACCTTCATTTTGACACACTAAAAGATATTAAGGCTAGTCCAATCTGTTGGTTTTCTAAAAAGTTATCGTGCCCACCGACAGACATGCATACAGACATACATAAATACATACAGTCATACATACATAAATACATACAGACATACATAAGTTTAAGTGGTCTCAAAACGTGGACACTTAAAAAAAATATATTGATGTAATTTTTATTCCAGAATTAACTTCACAGTCCAAGCTTCTGCCTGATAATGACCCGGATCCTGGTGTTCATATGACTTACTCTACTGCCAGAACTCATTATTCTGCCAGATCTAAACGAACGTCCAAATCACCTCTTCAAGAAAGGTCCAATTCTTCTACTCTCAGGCAAACTTTTCCAAGCATACTTGGATATAGATTTGAAGATCTTGCATTTATTCGACTTTTTCCGTACAAAAATACGAGTCGGGAATTCGAACTTCGAAGATACGTTTTTCCTCCAGATAAACAATTTCGATTGAGATCAAAAAATCGCGTGCTAAATCCCATGCCAAACGACGAACAAATTGTCTTGTCAGCATCCAATGGTGACGTCTGCGCAATATTGGGAAAATTGTCAAACAGACGCACGATTTTGCGTGGAATATATACACCTGATTCTGCGCTGCCAAAAAGGGTGAAAATAAACATGAATAGCGGCGTGGTTAAGGAATTGACAGAAGAAGAAATCGCCGAATGCCCAGCATCCACCCAGGAACGAGTCGCTAAGAGTTATGCAGTACTACGTGTGTATCATATAATTCTTTATCTGCTAGAAGAGGGAAACTCGTTGATTATACTCCTGTTTATTGATTATGCTCCTCTTTTTTGAATATTTATGTCATCCTCTCCGTCTTTCACAGCGAGAGCGAGAGAGAGAGAGAAGCACATGTGTCGCCATCTATTTTATTTTTACGCGCGGCGCCGCCGCCATGTTATAGAAGGAGAGAGAATGTTTCATTCTCTTTGTACAACATGGCGTCACTTATTTCTAACGTCATCTCGGCGAGTTTTGATTAGTCTTGGTTGGTCTCGTTTCCCTCTACTAGCAGATAGACCTGACTGATTCGGTGAGCAGGAGAGTAATGTTTGGAAGGCGGTATAGATTTCTTAGAATAATCTCAAATTCTTGTGTTAGTCATTTATCTAAGACTTTCATTCCAAAACTCTGATGCGGGCTTAAGACGATCTGAAGGTACCGCGGCCTACTTGGCCTCTCGGTGACCTTTTTCTATTGTTCAGCGGAGGGCTGGAACACGGAGCGCTGTGGCTCTCGGGCGGCGCCTTCTGCATTAAGTTACATGGGTACATTTAAATGGTTTAGTGTATCGACTCTGTTGCGTACGATACTGAAATGCATTTTTATACCAGTGATACTAAATATATTTATACTTAATTAAATACGTATTGAGCCTAATTGTGGACGAAACGTGCGGGTCTCTTCACTTATGATAGTATCAATATTTATAACCATTGTCATGCTTTTTTTATGGGCACTTCATCTTTTTTATGTTAAATTCATTTGTTTTTTTAAATTTAAATATTTCGTTAAAAATTTATATTATTTTTTGTAAAAACTGTTTTCTTTGACTAAATTTGAGACTTTTTTAATTTTTGCTAAAAAATTTGAAGATTCCAGTAAAAATATACTATTTTTATTTAAATATAAAAAAATAAGTAAATTTTCAACCCAAAAAAGTAATTTTCATTAAATGTTAACATAATATATATA
>JAAAKG020143805.1:0-11283 GCA_010014905.2 Druon quercuslanigerum
ATAAAAATATATATATATATATATATATATATATATATATATATATATATATATATGTATATATTAAAAAATAATAAATAAAAATAAATAATAAATAATAATAGTAATAATAAAAGTAAATACAAACGAAGATAAATGAATAAATAAGTAAAACTAAATGTGGACAATCACCATAAAGTGCTCCTATTTTATAATAATTTAAAAAAAGATCCTTCTTTAAATGAAATATCTGGGCAAAAATAAAAAAGAGGAATGACAAATGAGAAGGCAACCAACTAAATCCCCTCCCTTCTGTTTTTTTATTTCTTTCGTTTCCTTTTCTATTATCAAACCACAATAGAAGAACATAATATCAAAATTCACTCATTACTTTTTTTTCATTACTACTCATTACTCATACCTTTTATTTCAATCCACAGTCGAGCCTACTCGAATTTTATATCAAACTTTTTTGGCACCAATTCAGCAATACGTCAACTTGGCAGTGGCCTTTTGTTTCACCTTTAAATACAGATTTAGGTTTTACTGGCAGTTATGGGGGTTATAGAGTTTTAGATTGATGTAGAATTTTTGTAAAATCGTTAAAAACAGGATTTCGAAGAATTGAACCTTACCCAGTTACCATTTTCATGTCTTTATTTACTATCACTTTAAAGTTTACAAATAATTTATTTAGGAAGTTCAGATGCGTTGGGATAAATAAAATTTTATTTGAAATGTTTAGCTTTAGTGAGTCGTATTTTTTGAGAAATAGAACTGTATATTCTAAAAGAGTGAGGAGGGCTAATCTCTAATATTATGGGCGTGAATCGTGAGTTGCAGCACCACGTGAGAACAGCGTGTCAATGTAAAAGGGAAATGAATGATGTAAAGTGGATCTGTTCGTCTGACAACTGGTCTATGAATTTGACTCACTAATGTCACAATTCTTAACACCTCTTTTTTAATAAAGAACATTATAAAATAACGTTGCATTGATAGAAAATACTTTTGAAATTTTGATGATAAAGCTTCAGTTTAATACCTGAAATCAAGAATCAGATTTGTTGTTTTCAAAATTTTAGTCACTCATTTAAAGTCGACATTAAAATTAATTTCTTTCTAATGAATTTTCTGATTCGACTAATTTAAACCAATTAGTAAAAAAAACTCCCACTGATCAAACTGAAAAAACCGGATTTCGTTAATATTTTTAAGAATATTTGATTCATTCCTGTGTGGAGGAAATGATTTAATTCTTACAATTAATTAAAGATGCTCTTTGACAATGACAGGTCTTCCATTTTTTAAAAGCCTCTGTTATTTTTTAATTCTTACCATAATTTTTTCTCAGAAAAGAGGAAATGCACATGATAAAATGTTTTATTGATTCATAGTCCTCAAGACAACGTATGATGGTTAACACAGTTTATTGCTATTTGCAGTAATCCTTGTGAAATAAATTACCATCAGGAGAATTAACCGGTTATTTATTCATATTTTTCTGTAATCGTAATATGAAAGCAGTTATAATAGAAAAAAGTAAAATCATAAGAAGATAGTTTTATATAAAAAAATTGTATAAATTTTGAGCTGTAGGCAGCGCAAAGTTAGGACCGCAAGTTTTCATAAACTCAAGGGCACTGCAATTCACGTTCCACTGTAGATGAATACTTCAATTATCTTCTTCCCCACAATCCACGACAGTCGACAATCATCTTTATGAGTAGTCTCAACGAAGCAAATAAGCTCGAACAACGTCATGCGCTCAACAGCATATTGTAATCTAATCGTACTCATCTGCTCGTATTATCCATTCAAAAATTGTTAATTTGTTATACACGATATAACATATTAAAGCCTATCGTGGATATTTCAAGTGTCATAAGTATTGTCCAAGACGTTTTTAAAAAACAGATCAGATTCTAATGTTTTCAATTTGTTAATACTAAATGTTCTTCTTATGTAGCTTACGTCTCTCTTCAGACCGATTCGTTTTTTTCAAATTAGTAGTAAAGCGAACAAGTAATAATAAAAAAAGAAATAGTTTATCTAGTAAATTCAGTTTGTAAATTAAACTTAGAGATCCGAACATGTCACGCAAGTGAGAGGATGCATGTACAAAAAGTGGAAGTGCATGTATAAACTCGAATCATGGGAATGGGAACAATGCAGCAAAAATTATATTTTATTCAATAAAGTAATTGAAAAGTTATGGATTTCTTTCTTTGTGTGTATCTATGGAGATTTGGTGTATTTAATCGCGGCATGAAGATGATGCGTAAAATTGGCATTCTTTCCAAATTAATGACATACATTACTACTTGTGCTGAGAGAATTTGTATGCATACCAGCACTTTTTACTGAAACGGTACATCTGTTGCAAGTGAATCTACAATAAAGTAATTCAAGGTGGGCGCTGTACTCGGAAAACCGGGAATTTTACAACTTTTTAGAAGATAAATCTATCCAGTCACTTAAAATATCACAAATTTCATATCAAATGATATAATGCAATTTCAAAAAAATCTTTCTAGCTTTTCTCTTTTCTGGGAAATTATTTACAAATTTTAAATTAATTCGGTTTCAAATTTTTTTCGATCTTTAGTTCAATAATGGTTAACTATTTCAATTATGACATCATTCAGTTACAATGCGGAACTGTAAAATCTTTTACTTTGTAATTTTATGGTTAAAATTTGTGATTTTTCAATCCGAAAGCCTTAGTATAGGTAAAAAATGTAAATATTTGTTTATAACTTTATGAACTGTTTTCAATTTTACCGTAATTTCAAATAATAGACTCATAATTAACCGTTTTTATTAACTTTCAAATTCGATTCAAGTATTTTTTTAATCTAAAAGATTGCTTTTTTAACACATTAGATATGAAATTTTTAAATTAAAAAGAACAATTGTTTTGTTATTGGTAGCATTTGACTATTCCTTTAAAACGAGCGATTACAAAAATAAAAATATTCAATCAGCAAAATTTTAACGTCGAATGTTACAATTTAAATTGTTCTATTAAAAAAATTTAATTTGTAAGTGAAGTTGTTAAATATTGATGTATAAATAACAATTGAACAGTTATTAATATAACACGAAGTTGAGTAAGTTGTAGAGGTATTTAGAAACTTTGCAAAGATTTAAAATTAATTTAAAACTTATAATGTTTTCAAATTTTAAAAAATAAATATTGCTTTCTTCAGATTTTGAAAGAAAAATGAATTGTGAAAGGTTACAATAGAATAAAATCCTAGGAAAAAAATTGTTTATTTTGTAAAATTAATTTTAAGAGAATATTGAAAGAGATTTCAAATGATGAAAAAATGGTCAAAAAACAATCTGGCAGATTTTAAGGCAATTTTTTTAATTTTTGGAAATAGAAAGTATGGAGCCGATTCCAAATTAATTAGAAAGAATATTTAAAGAATTTTAAGTTTCGGGGATTTTAAGAATGAAGTTGTAGGGACATTTTTCTTATTTTGCAGGACTTAAGGATTTCTAAAGGGAAAAATAATATTTTATTTTTAAAACATAATTTTAAGAGAATATTTGCAGAAATTTCAAAGCAAAAAAAATGTTGATGCATAAATTACAGTTGAACATTTATTAATTTGATCCGACTTAAGATAAAAGTAATTCAACTTTTGATTTAAAAAGTGTTCAGTTTAAACAAATAGTAATCGTTCAGTTTATTATTTTTCTACCTTAAAATTGTTTAAAATGACACTACCGTTCAAAACTTTGGATCCACCTCTTTTTTGATGATAGATTGAGCTCTCTTAATTTTAAATATGTATTTTTTTTCTATTTTTCAAGTAGAAAATTCAAGAATAGTGTATATTTCAATGTTTTCTTAAATTTTCAAGAACTTCCTTCATAATTAATATTTTTTAATGTTCTTAGGCTTATTTTAAAGATATTTTTCCACAGTATCGCAACGGCTTATGCGAATTAATCGAAAAAAGTCTTATTACAGTGCAAGAACTTAGCTATTTTTCCACAGTATCACAAGCACGGTATGAGCGTAGATAAAAAAATCTGCCCGATACGTTAGCACACTGTCATAGCGAGATACGCTTGCGGCTCGCTTCGCTCGCAATTTTGATTTAAGTATTGTGAGTTCTCTTTTGTTAAAGCTCCTTCGGCTTTAACGAACACATTCTCGTCACGTATCTCGTGTTTTGCAGCCGATTTCGTCGAAAATGCGAACTTTTCTACATTATATTTAACTATATCAGTACAAATCTTCGTTTTAATGGTTAATTTAATATTTTTTTCTCATTTCGCGTTAAATTGTATTCTTAGTCATCCTGCAAAACGTATATAATTTCAATAAATTTATATTATTACCATTCATGATATGCATTAGTATTGAAACAAAAGTATTTTTACCGTCTAATTTTTATCATTAAAAAAATGGGCATTCTATTAAAATAAAAATCATTTTTAAACATTTTACTATAAATTGTTCAAGTTTCCGAGTAATATAGATAGCCGTACATAGAATTGTTTAATCTTGAAAAAAGTAGTCTCAAATATTTTGATAATGTGCTCATTTTTTGAATTTTCATCAAAAATACCTGGTTTACGAACTTGTTCTTTTTTTTCCTTAAAAAAGTGTATCAAAGCAGAATCCAATCTGATCAATCTTTCTGAGATTATCGTGCCTGCAGAATACACACTACAGACTACAGGCAGACAGACGGACAGGCAGACATTAAAAACCGACATAGTGAAATTTTACATCAATCCAATACCTTCTCATTAGGATGAGAATGTAAAAAATTCTATCACAGTGCGAGAACTTAAAGTTATTTTATACTAATAAGCTGTTGCGAAACTGTGCAAAAATATTGATTATTCAGGAAATTATTGGAAATTTGAGAAATTATTGAAATATTACACTACTCTTGCAATATCTAATTGAAAAAGTCAAATAGGCTTCATCATTAATGGCTAATTTTTTACAGAATTTTGAGAGCATGTAATCTTTTAAAGGAAAAAAAAGCTTTGATAAATTTAAAATTAAGAGAACTTAATCAGTCATAAAAAAGAGGTGGATCCATACTTTTGAACGGTAGTGTATATAACTGAAAATGTACCAAACTTACTGAATCAATTAAGAGCATTGAAAATAATAACGTGGTTTTATATTTTTTTAACTGAATCTAAGTCTTTGAACTTTACAATTTATAAAAGTTTTTAATGGATAATTTTTTAGTTTCACTGCATTTAATTTTAAATTGTTAATTCGAAAAGTGTCAAAAGCTTCCATTTTATACGTGTAAATTATTCAGTTGTTTCAGAGTTAAGCAATTTTTAAACTTCAATTTCAAAAGTTTAAAATTCGAGAATTCCTCTTTGCAGTTTAGTTCTTACCTTAGTTTTTACTACTTGAAGTAAAAAGATTTTTAGCTTTAAGATGAATTTTTTTATTAAATTAACCGTGAAATTTTTTTTCGAACCAGGAAATGATCGGGAATTTTTTTCTTTGATTAAAACGGCCACCCTATAATTAGAAAAAATCTTAAAGCTTATTTTAAAAGTGAAAGTCGATTTGACTCTTAACCTTTATAATTTCTACAGTAACCAATATTACGGAAATACCAACCAGCGCATAATTATTTGTTATAAAAACCTGTAAGATACGGTGACAGAGCACGATAGTAATGTCAAAAGGGGATAATTTCATGATGTTATTCACATCCTTGATCCACGCAGGTGTGAGTAAATGTACTGTTATTAAGTTTGAGTATTGAAAAAATTCCTAAAATCCTATTTACTTAAAATATAAGAAAATGTTGTACACTCTGGAAAAATACTAAGAATCGTATGCATACATATCGCATCAAGCAATTCATATTTACGTCATCTTAAGAAATGTTTTGAGTTGTGTAAATACGCGAAGGCGGGAATTTTTATCGCACAGGGTAGAGACACAATTGCGTCTAATTCTGACAAATGATCCGACCGTGGCCTAAGTTGACAGCAATTTAGAGAATCCTTATCGCGACAGGAACTGTACCAATGTTAAAAACGTACAGCGGAAGACAATAATTTACTGAATATTTTTAATTTTTGCCTTTAAGGTCAGAGACTTTTTGTCTTAATCACTTTATTTTTTATCTTCTCTAATTTGTTTTGAATTTTCTTTATTGACGTATTATCATTTTGAGCCTTGTGCGAAAAAGCGTGTTAAACTAATTCGAGTCTATTACAATTGATGGCATTTAAATCATTTTGCTGATGTCGATCGTCTATTGCGTATTTAATTTCTTAATCGTTAAATAAATAATAGGTGACCCTGCAATTTTTATTCTATTAAGAACACAAAAATTAACTGTTTTTGTACAAATTGATAAAGCAGTTGAATGTTAGTACTAATTCTTAAATCTCTTATTCCGGGTGGCCACTGGTCCCGAAAACCGGACAATAGCGTTCATTTTTGAGCAACGGGAAATAGCCGGACATATTTTTAAAGCGGGAATTATTCATATTTGTTTTTACTTTTGCAATATTTACGATATAAAGTTAATTTATTCTTTTTATTTGAAAAGTTTAATATTATCTTTTCGGTTCAGAATTTATTTCTTCTTTTTAAACATTCTACTGTTTGTTGCAAAATTGTATTGCTTAGTTGGAAATTCAACCAGTTTGTTGAAGTCATTTTTTGAGCCGAAAATTCAATTTTTTCGTTGAGCATTAGTTTTTTTATAGAAAACATTCGTACTTTTGGATTGGAAATTCATCTTTTATGGTTGACAGTAAATTATTTCTGAGTAAAAAGTCTAGTATCATATTTTTAATACAGAATTGAACTCTTTTGACTGAAAATTTCATTATTTTCTCCTACTTTAAATTGTAGGTTGAGTAACCGACAGCTGATTTGTGATCAAATTCCAAGGCCACTGGCTTGGCTTCCTCTGTAAGGCGCGATTATTTGAACTCGAAATGTTTCTTTTCATAAGAAGCTTCATGGAAGCGTTACTTATAATACACTTATCACTTTAAATAAGGCACGTTCATATGCTGGAAAAGTAAAAATATTTTGGTATACATACGATTTCTTTGACGCCCTGTTTCTAAAAGAAGATATTATTTAATTTTCGATTTCACGTTAGTCATCATTATTAGTCACAGTTCATTAATTTTTCAAAATGTTCCAGAATTTTCAAATTTTGAGCACAGTTTTTTTTTTAATAAATGCTTTTGAAAAATTTTAAAGATTTATGTGGTTAGATGTTTTATAGCAGATTTTCTTAATTTTTTATTGAACAGCAAACTTGCCATTTTTTTAATTGTCAGAAGTACCATTTTGTCAATTTTTAGATTTTTCAAAGAAAGTTTTATATGTGCATTAAAATTATCTAGAAATAATTTGAAATGGGTTAGCATAATTTAAAAAAAAATCTTATTGTGATATAAACAAATTGATGGTAAAAAGTGATTTTCGGGGATAGTAATATTTTTCTTATTCAAATCCAGAGTTTTTGTATAAAATATGAGCGAAATAAAAAGTTTATTACTATTACTTGAAAATGGATGCAATTTTACCATCTTTAAACCCATTTTTCTATACAAATTTACAGTTTAGCTAGTAATTAACGAATAGGCTCGACTTTTGCTGGAAAACAATTGAGAATATAATAATAAATTTAAAAAAAAATATTTAACAGCAAAATTGGAATTATTTAACTTTTCAGAAGTACCTACAATTTTTAAAAAAGATTTTTAGATTTATCAAAGAAGTTTGTATATCTGTGCTTGAAGTACCCAGAAACAATTTGCAGTGAGTGAGGATAATTTTTAAAAAACAACTGCTTATTGCATTATAAACAAATTAATGAACGAAAGTTATTTTCAGGAATATCAATTTTTGTATAAAATGTGCGAGAAATAAAAGTTTTATTACTATTAATTGAACATAGATGGTATTTGGCAATTGTTTATACAATTTTCATAAACAAATTCAAAGTTTGACTATTTTGCAACGACTAGTTTCAAATTTTTCACGGGATCAGCTAAGAATATATTTACAATGACTCTTTGCTATGACGGTTTGTACATGCTCAAAAACTATTTATTACTTGAACATTTTTCAAAAACAAATTCTAAGTTTTGCTATTTTTCTATGAATGCGCTCAATTTTTCACGTAATCGTATAGCAATGTTTTTCCAGTAACTCTTTGATATAATTCTTTGCAAATTTACAATAATTAATAATTTTCTAAACAATTTTCATAAACTACTTCCGACTTTGGCTTTTTTTTAACGAATACGCTCAATTTCCTTACTTAATCAACCAAGAATGTATTTCCGAAAACGCTGCTTTCGAACGAATAACCTCAATTTTTGTTCACGAAATTGACTAAGAATTTCTACGATGACTCTTTATCTATGATACTTTTCAAATTGCCATCGAGTGTTGATTATTTGAACCATATTCATAAACAAATAAATAGTTGGGCTGTAGTTCAACGAGTAGGTTCAAATTTTATTTCAGGAACAGACTAAAAATGTCTTTTTGATGACTCTTTGCTATAGCGCTTTAGAAATTTACAACAATTATTAGTTGCTTAAATAACTATTCGCAATAAAACATTATTTGCTCTCACATTTATACCAAAAAGCTTGACTTAAATGACAAGTATTTTCAATTCCGAAAAATAATTTTGGTTAATTACTTTCCTTATAAAGTAATGCACATTTTTCTTAAAATTATTTTCAACCATTAGAATTTTCCTTTTGGAAATTAAAAAAAAATCAACATTTTTATTAAAGAAAAAATGAACCAAATTTTATATAAAATGTTCAAAGACACAAATATTTTCGATCTTTAAAAAGCTTTCATTTAGAAAACAATGTCCAAATCGAGAGAATATTAGGTCAAAAATTGATTTGTCTATAGAAACTTTCTTGTCCCACAGTATTATCTCAAACTAACACAGAAGAATAATATTAAATTTTTTTAAAAATATTCTTCTTTGTTAGTCTTATTCGAAACTTCAGGTGTATGGAGCGATGGATAATTAGTAATCTATTCGAATCAAATGTGGAGGATTTTATACGTTTGGACATTTGAAGCAATATCGCGATGGAACAGTTTCCAAAACAAATAAAAGTTATTAAAGTAAAAATGTATTTCAAGGCATTTCATTGAACTTCATTTCAAATAAAAAAATTGCATGTAAATTCGACGCCCATTCCGCTCGCGTATGAGGTTCTGCTTTTGTTGAAAATTAAACTATTTTCTTAAATAGTCATCTTATTTGGTTGAAATTTAATTACTTTTATTTCAAAAGTCTAGTGTAGTGTTCGGGGTTCAGAATTCATCTCTTTTGTTTAAAATTTCTACTATTTGGTGGAATATTTCATTATTATGTTCGAAATTCAACTATTTTGTTGACAGGTCATTTAAAAATACATTTTTAATGGTTGAAATTTTATTTTACAGTTGAAAAGTATATTATATTTTTGGTCCTTAGGTCACCTCTTGGGTTTCAAATTCTATTTGCTGAAAAATTTAATTAGTATGTTGAAAATTCAACTGTTTTATTAAAAAGTTTCAACCTACGTGCTCGAAATGTGGTGCCTTCCTTACTGTCATGTAACAGGATTTATTCCACTATTGTTCTCCTATTTTCTTAAAAAATCACCGCATTTCCCCTATTCTAGAGTATTTTGGGGTGTGAAGTCTAAACTAACTTTTGCAATCATTTATATTATATATTTTACCTTGGACTTGGATTTTTTTAAAGTTTGAATGGCCACCCTGATTATTGCTTCCCCTAGACTACAAACATTTTAGAAAGCTATTATCAACTATCAGTGCAAACATAAGAAAAGTGAAGGCAGCATATTTTCAGGATCGTTCACGGATGCATCTTAAAAATCCCGAGGAAGTCCTAATCGAGGAAGCAATGTCGAGCACACCAAAGAAGTCTAAAAGGGAATCTGCAACGAGAACGTGGATTGCAGAACCTGTGATAGCCCCGGAATTCACAGAGGAACCAACCTGCATTGAATTTTACGTAGGAATTCTAAAAGAAAGAAAAACCATTTCCAAAGTTATTCCAAGCATTTCCGCCATTTTTCCTGGGTTCAATTACCTTAAAAGATGTTCAAATCAGAAAATTCTTCTTTGTCCCGTAAAGAAAGAATCACCTGAAGGGGAAGAAACCCAAGATTTTAATCTTTCTCCAGATGATCTAAAATTCCTTCTTCGCGACAAAGGTTTCGATCTTTCTCTTCTGGAAGATAATCTAGAAATTATTTCTGTGGCAGCTAAGCCCCCTAAGACTAAGGTCCAAGCAAATCTAGCTTCCAAAACCTGGCCAGTGAATTTTCATCCTGATATTAGACTCGAAGCCATTATTTCCGGCAAGGAATTTAATGATAATCAGCTTGAATCTATAGAAAAGTGCATGCAAATAACGATTGAAGCGGCGAAGAAGGAAGCTATTGGGAGCAAAAGTTGTACAGGAAGTGCTCTGATTGTCGATCCGGAAGGAAAAATTTTAGCTTTGGCAGCCTCAAAACTCGATCTTCATCCTATGTGGCATGCTGCAATGTTGGCTATTGATTTGGTAGCTAGTTTGCAAGGAGGAGGTGTTTGGAAATTGTCACAAGAAAATGTCAATGGAAGAATCAAAGAAATTCATTCAAACTTTAGACCAGGGGATTATAATCCAGCGGGGAAAAGGCAGCTTGAAGCGGTAGCTCCCCTTTGTTATCCTGCATCGTTGTCGGACATTGCATTTCCTGAAATAGAACCTTTTATACAGATGAAAGAATCTAAGGCACAAAGAAGTTCTAAAACTACTGAAGAAATAATGAATAATAAAGAATCAAAATCTAAAGATGGACCTTACTTGTGTACTGGATATTGGGTGTTTTTACTTCAAGAGCCTTGTTCTCTGTGTGCAATGGCATTATTACACTCGAGGGTCAGCAAAATTTTCTACGGAAGAAAAAATCTTTATTCGGGTGTCTTGGGAAGTAGAGCTCTTCTACATTCCTTGCCAGGTCTCAATCATCGGTATCAAGTTTGGCGTGGGATTCTTGAACTTCAGTGCTCACAAGTTTCAGATAAACAATTGTAGTTTTTAAAAATATTTTATTAATGCTTGATTTATAAATCATAAAGACAGATTGAAGAAATCCGAGTGAATAAGATGAGCTACTTAATTTTGTAAATTAAGTATAAATTGTATTTTTAACTGTAACTTCTAAATTTAGAATTGGCTGAAGCTTAGGGGTCGTCTATAAACTACGTAGCCTGTCTAGAGGTGGGGG
>JAAAKG020143806.1:0-11282 GCA_010014905.2 Druon quercuslanigerum
GCTTCAAAATGCCATCCAATCTTCTCATTGGAATAATGATCAGGCGTCCATCTTTACAGTAGTTATCTACTATAAAGGGAAGAACGAATTGAAATATTTTATTAGGAATATGTGAGCATAGCTATTATTTCAGACAACTTATACCATGACACGGTTGCTGTGCATTTATTTCAAAGATTAATTGTCAACTACCTTAAGAAGCCTTTCAATACCAAGAAATTGCATTATGTCACAGATGGAGCACCACAGCATCTAAAGAACAAATACAACTTTGCTAATCTTCCGTGCCATGAAAAAGATTTTGGCATTCCGGCAGACTGGACTTTCCATTGAACTGCCCACGGAAAAGGACCATGCGATGGAATCGGAGGAAATCTGAAGCGTCTTGCTGCAAGAGCCAGCTTGCAGCGTTCCGCTGAGAATCAGATCTTAACGGATGACGAGTTATTTGAATGGGCCATCATAAACTTGAAGGAAACTGTCGTATTTTTCAGTAGCAAAGAAGAGTATGCAGCGATGTAAATAAAATTAGCAGATCGATTTAGTAAGGCTGTGACGATACCAGGTACTCCACGAAAGTTGAAAGCTGGTACGAAGAAGAGGCGAACAGCATAAAGAGGTTGTGTAGTGAGCGAGGTAGTGAGAGGAAAGAGGAGTTACAAAAATCAAGCACCCCATAAAGTGAGAGGCGAGGAGACTCACTAAAATCAAGCAACGCAAATTATCTTACAGATAAAAGGAGTCTAAAATCGCACTGTCACCTTCACGCGGTAGATTCTGGAAACTATAAATTGATAGGACGTAGGCTGACGACATGCGTCAATTACTAATACCTTAGTACTTTATTTACTTAAACACAGTTTATGCGTGAGAAGTTGGTTGAATTATTTTTTTGTTTTAAAAAATTGCACAAGCAGTAACCAATTATTGTCGGATAATAAATTAAAATAGTGAGGAATCATTTATCTTAAGAAAAATACTGTTCATTTTTAAGAAACTGCTTTTTACTTATTATTTTTTTCAATAACTTTAAAAAGTTTAAACTTCCTCAAATTCACTGGTTAATATTTCTGAACAGTTTTTCCGATGACTTCAGACAATTTTGGATCAATGTGAGTAATAAAAAAAAATTGCATACTTGAAAACTGTTCCGCGGTATGCTGCCGCAAGACGTGCATCCGCGAGGACTCTCTCTCTACAACCGGCTCTGCAACTTAATAAATCTCTATTTGTCCATTTTCTTATTAGATATTTGTCATAGTAAAAAAGTCAAGCTTTCTTTTGCGACTATTTAAAAAAAATCGTAGATGCCTAAATTGCGAAAAAAGTTAAATAAACAATTAATTTATTAAAAAAATTGTTTAACAATTTTTTTGTTATAAATAATAAAATAGGATGAAAGCGTGTAAAAAGCACTTTTGAAAACCCTCATAAAAAATTTAAATCGCGTAATTAAAAAGGAAGTTACAGGAGTTTGAAACTAAACCTGCAGGAATTGGGGTTGAAAATTCAACCCCCCCCCCCCCTTACATGGAGAGGTTTGGTAATCCTGGCCTATAAGTTTGTGGATTAACAACTGTTGTTTAGGCGAACATATTCCCAGAATTTAAAGACAATCGAAAAAAGTGACTTTTAGAGTTGGGGCAGATAAGGAATAATGCCCGATAGACAAAAGTTGATCATAAAAAAAGCTTCAAATTTACAATAAATAATTTGTTATTAAACCGGAATGCTGATAGACATCTATCTAACTTTATCATTTAGACGTACACTTGCGCTAAATATTGTGTAATAAAAATTATTACGCGCGTCGTCCTTCATCACGAAAAGTAAATTGGATTGAAAATAATTGAATTGGAACAGATTTCACTGGAATAGGTTAAAGTGCATTTGATTGGAATGAATTGGGTTTTATTTAAATTAATTGGATTGAAATGGATTGGAGTAAATTGGAATGAATTATACTGGATTGGATTGGAATGGATTGCAGTGGATTGGATTGAAGTGCTATGGATTAGATTGAAGTGCTTTGGATTGGAATGAATGGAATTGGATTGGAATGGATTTATTATAGTGCATATTATTGGAACGGAATGAATTTGGTTGGAGTTGATTGGATGAAAGTAGATCGGAGTGGAATGTATTGAATTGGAATGGATTGGCTTAGAGTGTAGTTTAGTGGAATGAATTGCATTAGAATAGATTGAATTAGAGTGGATTGGAATAGATTGGATTAGAGCGGATTGACACGAAATTGTTGCGAATGGATTGTATTGTACTAAAATTGGATTGTATTGGAGTGGAGCGAAATTGATGGAACAAATTGCATTGGACTAAAATTTTATTGTATTGTATTGGAGTGCTTTATAATTAATTTGATTGAAATGGATTTAATTCCCTTGCATCGGATTGAATGGAATTCGAATGAATTGGGTTAGAGTGGACTGTAATGAATTGGAATGGATTGAATTAAAGTTTATTAGAATGGATTAGAGTAGAGGGAATTCGTATGAATTGGATTAGGATGCATTCTATGGGATCTGAATGGATTGAAATGGATTGGAATTAATTGTATTGAATTGTTTTGTAGTGAAGTGGATACGTTTAAAATCGATTTCCTCTCGGGTTTCTGCATAAGGATTCTATGAATCCTATTTGCCCAATGGATCGACTTGTACGATAGAACACATTTTGTGACACTCGGCCCTTGTTTGTCACCAATATCTATTTTATCGCACAGCCACTACACGTGGGATTTTATGTGCTGCAAACGATACCTAACAGGCCGTTTAATTTTTACTTAGGGTCCAGCGTACTAAAAGGTAATGCATACTCACACTGAAAGAGAATTGAATTGAATTAAGTCGAAAGGGATTAAATTGGAATAGAATAGATTGCATTGGATTAGATTGATTTCGATTGGAGTGACGTGGATTGGATTAGAATGAATTAGATAATGCTGGATGTCTTTTGAAAGTGACACCTCTTCCTAAATAGTGTTTAATTGTTGTTAGACCATTACATTACTTTTCATAGGGTTTCGTAAAGAAAAGAAGCACTTGATATATTCAGCTCGACAATATATTAACCTCGCGCTACGCGCTCGGTCTTCGTATATTCCCCACACTTGTGCACAGACTTCTTAAAACTAAAGGTCAACGCTTCGACAACAGTAATTTGGTAATTGTGAATTCTCTTTTTTTAAAGCTCCTTCGGCGTTAATCATTCACGTCATAGCGCGCTCGGCTAACACAAACAGGCAGTTCAGCCCGAGAGTGGTCCGCTTCGTCTCGCAACTCGAGGTCTGAGGCTCATGGAGAGTTCGCATGTTTCGGTGAAGTGATGCGCTTAAAAAGGATTATGAAAAGGACAAGATTGTATTTTAGGAAATTTACCTAGCATCGGGCGAAGCTCGTCTAGAACCACCAGGCAACACCTCAATCAACAAGCCCTTCCGAAACGCTAGGACAATGCTAGCAATCCTTACCATAACTCTCCCCATTAAGAAAAGTTAAATGCAACTTTAACTGATAACAAGAAGATTGAAAAAAAAACCTTTCTTAGGTGTACAGTTTTTGATGATTCATCTTTTTTTGTATCTTGCATAGCTTTATCTCAAAGTGGAATTCCTGATAAATTGTTGTTGGAAAAATATTTAAATTTTTTATTTTTCATAACAATTAAAAAATTTGTTATGATAATCCTTTAGAACCTTAAAAAGGGAAGGTTTTTCTACTCTTTACTTTTTTCCTTATCGTGCTTGACGCTTCAAAAAGGCTCTACCTTTTTATATTTTTATCTGAAACAGCTGGTTAACGTACTCAATTTTCCTTTTTGGCCATTGAAAGCGTACAAAAGCAAAATCGAATCGGACTAGTATTTTCGCAAACCATCCGTTGTTCAAACAACAACAATGAGAACGACAACAACGACAGACAGACACAATCGCCAAACCGTTTTTTACGGATTCGTAGGGTCTCGAAACATGGAGATTCGAAGACACCCACGATAGTGAATTTTGACATAAAACTAATACTTTCTCATTATTATAAGAAAGTAAAAAAAATACATTTAATATGAAACTGTTAAATATAATGTAGGTAAGTTCATATTTTGGATCAGAAATATTGCGAAACACGAGACACGTGATGAGAATGTTTTTATTAAAGCCGAAGCAGTTTCAACAAAAGAAATCTCTAATTCACCAAATTTTGCACACACTTTGAGAAGTATTCTTTCATTTTTTTAGATTTTTTAGAGCCCTAAAAACCTTTAAAATCCGCTTGTTCCCTAAAAGATGCAGTATACGCACCTGTACACAATCTGTACACAAATTTGGTTTCCGTGACTAGCCTATTTTTGGAGAAGGTTACCAGCATATTTTATTAAATCACCAAATAGTAATGATTCATCAGTTATAGTAGACATTATACAAAATTTCCGTGTAAGAACGACGACTATAGTGCACACTTTACAATCTAATGAATCACCAAAATATTCATCAGGGACATGTTGAATAGAATTGTGCTTTCTTGAATCAATCAGCGTTTCCTGAAATTCAAAAAATGATGAATCTTAAATATAATAATAAAACATATCTACAATTTCAAGCAGAATTTTTGAAGCTTCAAGTCATCTTCATATGTAAACTTTGGAGTGTCCCATATGTAAAAGACAGAATATGGTACATTTCCAGATGTGCAGAGACAGCCTAGCGGACCTTGTCACCGAAAATGTTACGCAGCCGCCTGGAGGTAAAGTGAACACATAGTTCAGACATACACCGGCGAGCCTACCGCAAGCCTGCCCAGAATAAACCAGCACAAATAAGAGAGTAGAACAGTTTCGCGACATCGCAAAAACGTTTTCGGCAACGGCTCTCTGTCGCGCACGTGGAGTCCATGTAGCTTCTGCGCCGACGCGAATCTGGTCACTCTCAGTTTAGGTAGCTTATTCTAAGAAGGTTTACAGAAGGCTCGCCGGTACAATTTGGACCATTGTAAACGTTGCACTAGTGACCGCAGACAGAGAAAGGTTGAGCAACAGACAAATAGTGAGATAAAACAGTTGGAAGAACGGGTAAGCAATTTAGAAATTAGGAATGAGCGTTTGGTAAAAAAAATAGAGAATGAGGAAAGAATGAAAGGGAATGAAAAGAACGTGCAAAGCGAAAATGAAAGACTGAAAAAAATACTGAGTGAGATTGAAAGAATATCAGAAGGGGAAGAAAAAGCAAAGAGAGAGCACATTAGAGTGCAGGTAAGGGTAGCAGGAGTTAAGCGAATATTATGGACGAAGGAAGGAGAAGAAGGAATGTTTCTAGCAAAAGTGGGGCGTAAGGAGGAAGAAAAGAAAATTATAGAGGGAAAAACGTTCTTCAGATGAAGAAGGGAAAGAATTAAAGAAGATCTGACATGGAAGGGTAGGAAAAGAAGATGGCAAATAGGGAAGAAGGCTTGAGTAGAGAGGAAAACGGGGCACATTGCATGGATTCAGAGAGACAGGTTATGGATCAATGGGGACGAATGGTGCTGGGACGAACAATTAAAAGAAACAAGGAAAAAGAGAAAAAGTTTTGGGAAAGGCAGGGGGGAAGGAGTCGAAAAAGGTTCTAGAGAAATAACAGAGAGGATTCCAATCGGCAAAGATGCTGGAAAGTAAGAGACGAAGGGGGAAGAATGAATATAAGACAGAAATAGAAAAAGCGATCAAAGAAGGCAGGGTATGGGATGTGATAAATAGGGATAAAGGAGGAAGAAAGCTTGTAAATGAGGAAATAGAAATGAAGGAGTGGACGGATTATTGCAAGAGTCTAATTAGGGAAGAGCAAAATAAGACCAAATGAAAGAGAGAAGGGTGGCCCAAGAAGAAGTGGAGGAAGGGAATGAATTAACAAGAGAAGAAGTGGATGGGGTAACAGATAGGGTGAAAAGAAACAAGGCGGCAGGAGAAGATAGGATGGAGTAAGAAGCGATTAAGTATGGAGGAGAAGGAGTTAGGAATGGGATGCGGTAAATTTGCAACAAGGTATGGAAAGAAGATGTGTCGCCGGAAAAGTGGATGACAGGACTGGTGGTACTGCTTGTCAAGAAAGGGGAAGGAAAGAAGGTAGAGGAAAGTATCCCACACTATCAGACGGGATTTAGAAAAGGGATGGGAACTACAGAAAACATCTACGTATTTAACTACTTAGGTAATGTAAATTTAGCGAGAAATAAAGGAAAACTAGTCGCCTTGTTCGTAGATTTCAAAGTATCGTTTGACTGAGTGAACAGCAAAGTGCTATGACAGGCAACGAAAGAGAGGGGTATAGAGGAAAATTTGGTGGAGAGGATAAAAGAAATTTTTAGTTAAACCAGAATTAGGGTAAAGATAGGAAAGAAAAGAGGGTAGGTTTTCTGGACAGGGAGAAGTCTATGACAATGGTGCCATTAATTTATTTTCGTATACATTGCATCTTTCATGTAAAAAATGCAATAACTTGTTTAAAAATTTAGGTTTTCGGGTTGGTAATTAAATTATTTTCGTACAAAATTTACTTTTGAGTTAAAATTCATATTTTAATGTTTTAAATTCAACTAAACTCATGTTTAGTTGAAAATTCAACTATTTTTTTTGTTACAAATTTTTCTATAAAATTAAAACAATAAATATATTTCAGTATAAATTATAGCCTTAGTTCATGGAAATTTATCTCCTTTTTAAAAATTTGTCTTGACTCATATTTGGATATTGAGAATCAAAGCAAAAATTTTGTTTCGGTCAATATTCAACTACTTTAGAAAAACTCTTAATTCAAAAATTCATCTATTTTCTTATAAATTGCATCTTTTGTTTTATTAAAATTTTTTTTCTTGTAGAAAAATGCAACTGTTACAGGGAAATGGTACCCTGAAATTAGCGTTAGATTTACACATATTTTTGTCTGTGTTTACAGTATGATTATGTACTTTTAGAATGTTTAATCTTCTGTTTTGTCCCAGAAAGGGAGTATTCTTCTGCGATGCATTCTGCTCCTGGCATGGTGCAGTATCCTGTCGTGTATTCTGTTTATGGCATAAAACCTCATCCTGATATGTATCATGCTCCTCATATACCTTTTCCTCCTGGCATTTCTTCTACTCACGTCACGTCTTCTAGCAGTGCCACGCATTCTAGTCATGCCACATCTTCTGCTCCTGTCGAGCAATCTCTTCATGTCAGGTCCAAGTATTCTTATAGCAAACCTCCCTATTCTGAACTATTTATACTGACAATTGACGAATTTCGATATCTATGATTTCGTTTTTTCCCGGTTCAAGAATTTATTTGAAAAATTAAAAAAATATTATAGAGAACGAGCCAACCAGAGTACACTTTTTGTTATCAACAATCAATGGTGACGTGTAGGCAATGGTGGAAAACAACTAACTCAAAATACGGTTTTACGTTATAAACTTCCTAGTCCAAAAGGAATACGAGTAAAAATAAACGTATTCAGCCACAAGGTGACAGAAGTGGTTTCAATTTTCGTGTCAACGCAAAAGAGTTTGCAAAATTAAGGAAACGGAATGAATGAGCGTCAGAGTAGAAGTGAACTGAAATTGAGCACCCCGATTCCAAAACGGGACATAACTCGGTAAAGTTAAAGAAAGGTTTGTCCCTGGCAACTAAAAATCGAAATTTGAAATTTTGATCAAATTTTCAAATTTCGATTTTTAGTTGCCAGGGGCCAAACTCCCTTTAACTTTACCAAATTATGTCCCGAACTAGAATCTGAGCGCTCAATTATGCCGCGGGAAAAACGGTTCAGGACTTTAAACCGTTTTTCCTTCTAGTCTGAACTCAACCTGCTTTTATCGGTCACGTGACCCGCTCCTTATATGGCCTTAAACTACTTCAAATTTTAAAATTTTCTAGACAAGTAAAATATCATTGGAATCAAAAAAATTCGTAGAAGGTGATTATGCTATTTTCAAAACGCTAGTTTAAAAATTAATTTTTTTTAATTTTCTTACTTTCACATGCCTGTGTATGAAATATAAAAACCGAAAAAAAATTTCCCGACTCCTGCGTGTACCGAAACGTTACTTGAAAACCGAATAATAAAACTTTTCTTTTACGTTCGATAGTTTCAAACTTTGGAACTATATTAATATAATTATAACATAATATTGAAAATTGTAATTTTTAAATGAAAAATTGGATTGTAATATTTCAGTTATGTTAAAAGTAATATTTTTTATTTAGAGTATTTTTAATTTATTTGAACAATATTAATTTTCTTACCAAAATTTTTTCTTCCAAATCGTTAAGATTTATCATTTATAAGATATATGACTAAAAAATTTGTTTAAATTAATGATAAGTTTAATAAAAATTATGGTATAAGTTTTAAGATAAGAAAAGACTGAATAACAAGCGACATAGCGTAAGAAATTCGAAAGAATAAAAATTTTACAAGCTTATTTGAAAGGTGTGTAAATATCATATAATTTTTGTCAGATTAATATAACATAATCGAAAAACGATCAAGTTTATTATGTACTAGCTCTATTCTACTCAAAATTAACATTTGTTAGAGAAGATAAATTGAAGATAAAATTATTAAGTCATGTACTATGAGTTGAATTTCTAGTGGCAAAGTGTAACGCAAATTTTTTCTACTAACACTTGCTCGAACATTTATTTTAAATTCTGTATGCTTTCTTTCACCTTCAATTGAGGAAGCAAAGACAGAAACTATCCAAAAATTAATTTCAGCGGTTCCAATGCATCGAAAATTTTTGCATATAGTTATAAACAAATTAGGGACCACAAATATTTTTTAATAGAGCGTTCACCACTCGCCCATCCACAATGTTTTTTTGAGGTTTTGCAAGTAACGTTTCGGTACACGCAGGAGTCGGGAAATTTTTTTTCCGTTTTTTCCTTTCATACACAGAAGAAATGCCAGGAGGAAAAGGCATATGAGGAGCATGATATATATCAGGATGAGGTTTTATGCAATGAGCAGAATACACGACAGGATACTGCACCATGCCAGGAGCAGAATGCATCGCAGAAGAATACTCCCTTTCTGGGACAAAACAGAAGGTTATGCATTCTAAAAGTACATAATCATACTGTGAACACAGACAAAAATATGTGTAAATCTAACGCTAATTTCAGGGTACCATTTCCCTGTAAAAGTTGCATTTTCTACAAGAAAAAAATTTTAATTAAACAAAAGATGCAATTTATAAGAAAATAGATGAATTTTTTAATTAAAAGTTTTTCTAAAGTAGTTGAATATTGACCAAAACAAAATTTTTGCTTTGATTCTTAATATCCAAATATGAGTCTTAAACAAGAAGTGAGTTTTCTACTAAAATAGTTAATTTTTTAACCCAGCAAGACAAATTTTTAAAAAGGAGATAAATTTCCATGAACTAAGGCTATAATTTATACTGAAATAAATTAATTGTTTTAATTTTACAGAAAAATTTGTAGCAAACAAAATAGTTGAATTTTCAACTAAACATGAGTTTAGTTGAATTTAAAACATTAAAATATGAATTTTAACTCAAAAGTATATTTTGTACGAAAATAATTTAATTACCAACCCGAAAACCCAAATTTTTAAACAAGTTATTGCATTTTTTACATGAAAGATGCAATGTGTACTAAAATAAATTAATAGCACCCTTGTCATAGACTTCACCCTGTCCAGAAAACCTACCCTCTTTTCTTTCCTATCTTTACCCTAATCCTGGTTTCACTAAAAATTTCTTTTATCCTCTCCACCAAATTTTCCTCTATACTCCTCTCTTTCGCTGCCTGTCATAGCACTTTGCTGTTCACTCAGTCAAACGCTACTTTGAAATCTACGAACAAAGCGACTAGTTTTCCTTTTGTTTCTCGCTAAATTTACGTTACCTAAGTAGTTAAATACGTATATGTTTTCTGTAGTTCCCATCCCTTCTCTAAATCCCGTCTGATAGTGTGGGATACTTTCCTCTACCTTCTTTCCTTCCCCTTTCTTGACAAGCAGTACCACCAGTCCTGTCATCCACTTTTCCGGCGACACATCTTCTTTCCATACCTTGTTGCAAATTTACCGCATCTCATTCCTAACTCCTTCTCCTCCATACTTAATCGCTTCTTACTCCATCCCATCTTCTCCTGCCGCCTTGTTTCTTTTCATCCTATCTGTTACCTCATCCATTTCTTCTCTTGTTAATTCATTCCCTTCCTCCACTTCTTCTTGGGCCACCCTTCTCTCTTCCCTAATTAGACTTTTGCAATAATCCGTCCACTCCTCCATTTCTATTTCCTCATTTACAAGCTTTCTTCCTCCTTTATCCCTATTTATCACATCCCATACCCGACCTTCTTTGATAGCTTTTTCTATTTCTGGCTTATATCCATTCTTGCCCCTTCGTCTTTTACTTTCCAGCATCTTTGCCGATTGGAAACCTCTCTGTGTTTTCTCTAGAACCTTTTTCGTCTCCTTCCCCCCTGTTTTTCCCAAAACTTTTTCCCTTTTTCCTTGTTTCTTTTAATTGTTCGTCCTAGAAGCATTCCTCCCGATTAATCCATAACCTGTCTCTCCCTTTTACTAGAAACATTCCTTCTTCTCCTTCCTTCGTCCATAATATTCGCTTAACTCCTGCTACTTTTACTTGCACTCTAATGTGCTCTCTCTTTGCTTTTTCTTCCCCTTCTGATATTCTTTCAATCTCACTCAGTATTTTTTTCAGTCTTTCATTTTCGCTTTGCACGTTCTTTTCATTCCCTTTCACTGTTTCCTCATTCTCTATTTGTTTTACTAAACGCTCATTCCTAATTTCTAAATTACTTACCCGTTCTTCCAACTGTTTTATCTCACTATTTCTCTGTTGCTCAACCTCTCTCTGTCTGCGGTCACTAGTGCAACGGTCACTATGGTCCAAATTATATCAAAGAGCCTTCTGTAAACCTTCTTAGACTAATCTACCTGAACTGAGAGTGACCAGATTCCCGTGGGCGCAGAAGCTACATGGACTCCACGTGCGCGACAGAGAGCCGTTGCCGAAAACGTTTTTGCGCCGTCGCGAAACTGTTCTACTCTCGTATTTGTGCTGGTTTATTCTGGGCTTTTATTTATACTTTTAATAGAATAAACTCCAAATTTTTCCAGGAGTGGTCAACAGATGGACATGTACTAGAATCAAGGAAAAGAACCAAGCCTGGATGGTAGGACAAAAATAAATGTTTTTTTTAGTATAGTTCCCTAAAGTCACCAGAGTCAATAGATTCTACAGGAAAAGCAACTTTCTATA
>JAAAKG020143807.1:0-11282 GCA_010014905.2 Druon quercuslanigerum
GAACTGCAATGTTCACGAAACGTCGGCAAAATTCGTAGTTTTGTACACGATTGAAACCCGAAATATCTACATTATCAATTTTCGAAATTATTTAACTTGTCATGTTTCCATCGAAAAAGTGTATTTAATCTCTAATTTTTTAGGTAAGAAATTTTACATTATTATATTTATAATTATTGTTATTATACATATGAGATGTAAAAAAAGAATCGTCTTTAACAGATTTCTTATCTTATAAGATCCGACGTCAATGGACGAAACTAGTTTTTATTGAAATGATAAGCACTACGACCAGTAGACAAAAACAATTACCATCTTTTTATTAATATTCATCTGGTCAAAAACCTTAAAAACAACAAACAATTATCTCAATGTTCGAATGATGACAGAAACAAAAAATACATTTGAAGATGGATTCTTCCATAAAATTAGATGCAGGAAAAATAGAATCTTACCTCCACAAATTATTAATTATGAAACTAAAATGCAATTTAAACATAGAAATTCATATAAAATTTATATTTAAAATTTAGTGAAATCAAAAGTTAATATTCCTAATGACGAAATTACAGATATTTGTATAGAGGTTCTTAATCTTGAAAAACAAAAACACAATGTAGATACACTCTTGGATAGTATCATTGATAAGAAACTCATAAAATTCAACTGGACTAAAGAAAAACATTATAGTTTCACTTGTAAAAAACATAACCCAAAATGGATAAAAAAATTTATCTAACGTAAACATACCTGAAAATATGATGTATGTTCTCAGCCTTCGTCAAAGTTTTAGCACAATACCAACTCAAAATAACAATACTAAAATTGTAGCTGATACCCAAGCAGCTTTAGAAGGCAAAATGGATACAATAAAAAATAAAAAAAAGACGAAATTAGGTACCAATTTTCAGAAAAATTTCTAAAAAATAATGTTAACTTCATGGCCACACGTGCTGACAAAGGTAAAGTAACAGTGATTATGTCCAAGAGTGATTACTTACACAAAGTTGAAGTCATGTTAAATGATACTACAACATATAAAAAAGAAAAAAGAGATACAACAAATAAAATAGCTAGAAGTTTAAACAAAATAGGTAAATTTCATAAATATTACAATTATCATGCATCCAGACTTTATTGCTGACCCAAAATTCACAAAAAGAATACCCCTTTAAGACCGGTAACATCTTTTATAGATTCTCCACTTTACAACTTATCAAAATATCTGAGTATACCAATTAGAAAAATATTAGTAAAAAAACAAACTTACATTCAAAGATAGTTTTGATTTTGCAACTAAAATTAAAAATTCAGATCCCATTTCTCAAGATTATGAAATATTATCATTTGACGTTCCATCTTTTTTCACAAATATACCAATCAATCTAGTGATATCAAATATTATACTAAAATGGAATGAAAGAAAGGAACACACCAATTTCAAAAAAAAAAAAGTATTTATAGAACTACTAAAGTTTTGCCTAAATAACGCTTATTTCTTACATAATGATAAATATTACAAACAAATCCATGGAGTACTAATGGGCTCACCCATCTCATCTGCAGTAGCTGATTTAGTAATGGAAAACATAGAAAATAAAATTTTAAAAACAGAATACAAATTTACTATCGAAAAAGAAACAAATAACAAAATTAATTTTCTAGACATCTCAATTAATAGAAAAGATAATAAACTCGTTTTAAATTGGTACCAAAAACCTAAATGTGATCTTAAATATAAAATAAGCGTAATCAATTCTCTAGTATACAGAGCAATCATATTGGCTGATTCCGCATTTTAGAACAATAACTTAAAATTAGTAAAAAATACACTTTGCAATAACAAATACCCGTCAAAACTAATAGAAAAACATATTAAAAATAGATTTGATCAAATCACCAGACAAATTGTTTTAGACAAACGAATATTACAGAATAATGCTAATTATATATTGAACACCTTAAAAAGGCAATAATGAAAATTCTTTATTTTAATAAATTAGCCTAATTAGGTTGGCGAACCAATGCCAACGAAACGTCGCACACCACACTCAACCATAGTTTTAACTCATTTGCCTTCATTCATCGAAGAAAAATTATTCTTTAATTAAACCATGGAAGGCGAATTTTCGATTTCTTCAATTATTGAGAGTCTTGGATCGGAGATAAACTCAACATCATCGGTAACATTACATTTTTTCCAATATATTGTCCGATTATTTCTCTTATTAATAGTCCAACACATATTTTGGCTAAAATAATTTATCATGAGTTAAAAAATTGTATTAAAACCCCCATTTCACACATTAATAATAGTTTCGAATTGAAAGAAAAAATTAAGGATATATACATAAACGACGCTTATGTTCTCCTTTCACTTGATGTCAGCTCGTTTTTTACAAATATCCCTTGCAATTTAGTTTTACAAAGTTTAGAAAAAAGAGTAAAAAATATCCATAATCAATATAAAGTTCCATTCAGCAACATTATATATTGTACCGAATTTCTTTTCGAAAATAACTTTTTTCGTTTTAATAACAATATTTCCATATTATTATTATATTGGTTTCAAAAACTAATGTCATCTGGCAGACTAATTAACTTCCTTTGAAATCATCCAACACAACAGAAAAAAAATATAGTGTGCAATCTTGTTGACAGAGCTATATTATTATCTCACAATAATTTTGACTCCAGTAATTTGAAAATAATCACACAGTTATTGATCAATAATGATTATCCAATTTGTTTTATTAAGAAAAATATTAGAGTCCGCATGAACAAAATTAAATATCACTCTCACAACAAGGTTGTACATAATAATCAGATTCGTTCCAATCAACTTAAAATTTGTCGTCCGTTCTCTAATAATTTTACACATGTTGACAAGTTATAATATTACTACGATACCTGAAATTAAAAAAAGTTTAAGTTTTATAGTAAAATTAGGCAAATATACGTCTAAAAAATAAGATGGAATGAATTTAGTTTATAAATTTTCTGGTAAGCAATGTCCTGCATCTTATGCTGGTGAAACAAAAAGATCATTAAAAACCTATATTAACAAATATATCAATAAGAAAGAAGCAGAATTGGTTGTTTATAAACATCAATATAACTTTGGTCACACATTTGATTGGGACAATGTAACAATTATAGATCGAGTACCTAACTATGAAAAAAGAATGATTTCAGAGATGATCTATATACATAGCAATTCTAATAACATTAATAAAAAAGAAGATATTCATAGTTTTAGCACAATATATTTTCCATTATTACAGAAATTAAATTCAGATGTTCAATTTTTCATAAGACAGAATTAAATTTGTACGAGCCTGTACGTACCTGTGAAAATAGTGATTTTATATGTAGTGTTTCTTTATTTTAATGAATTAGCCTCATGAGGTTGGCGAACCAATGCCAACGAAACATCGCACACCACACTTGACTAAAGTTTTAACTCATTTGCTTTCATTCATCAAAGAAAAATTTTTCTTTATGTTCACATTGACATGTAGAAGCTACATTACATAGATTTGTTTTGTAATAGTAAGCCACTTGCTGGTTTATATTCCTGACCTCAGATCATAATTTTCAGTATACCCATGGCCTCGGTAATACGTGTACATGGCGTTGGCCCACAATAGATTGCTTTATATTTGAAAAATACTAAGCCAAGATAATGGGTAAAACTCATTTTTAAAGGGTTTTTTATCATATTATTCCATCGAGAAAGTGTATTTAATCTCTAATTTTTAAGGTAAGAAATTTCACATGATCATATTTATAATTATTGCCATTATACAGATAAGATGTAAAAAGAGAATCATCTGTAGCAGATTTCTTTTAACTGATGAGGTCCCATGTCGACGGACGAAACTAGTTTTTATTAAAACAATAAATACTACGACCAGTAGACAAAAACAATTGCCATCTTTTTATTACGTACTTTATTGGGAATTCATCACTTTTTTTAAATTCTACTACCCGGTTGAATGTGCAACTAATGTGTTAAAAATAAATTGCTTTGCTTAAGATTTATAATTTCAATTGAAATTCAACTATTTGTTTGTGAATAAAGTTTTTTGTTGGAAATTTATATTTTTGCGATGAAAGTTCAACTATTTGGTCTAAAATTTGTCTTCCTAGGTTTAAAATGTAAGCTAGTAGTTAACATTTAAACTGTATTGTTAAACATTCATTTTTCTATCATAATCATATTTTAGGATCATTTTTTTTAAATTCAACTATATGGTAGAAAATTCATTCTTCTTTGGTTGGAAATTAATTTTTTTAACTGAATATTCAACTATATCAACTGTTTGGTTGAACATTAATTTGTGTTGTTTGAAAGGTTAACTATATTGTTGAAAATTGGTATTTCTTGGCTCTATTCAACTGTCCTGTAATGCATGTTAAAATATTTTTTTTGAATGAAATATCAACTATTACAGACTTTATAGAGAATTCATCACTTTTTTTAAATTCTACTACCTGGTTAAATGTGCGACTAATGTTTAAAAAATATATTTTTTTGCTTAAGATTTATAATTTTAGTTGAAAATTCAACTATTTGTTTGTAAATTAAGTTTTTTGTTAAAAATTTATATTTTTGGTATAAAAGTTCAACTGTTTTGTTTAAAATTTGTCTCCTCGAGTATAAATGTATTTTTAAACATTAGTATTTTTATCATAATCATATTTTCGGCTAAAAATTTATTTCTTTAGATAAAAGTTCAACTATTTAGTTAAAAATTCGTTCTTTTTGGCTGGAAAATTAATTTTTTAAACTCAAAATTCAACTGTTTCAATTTTTCTTGACAATTTATATTTTAATTGATAATGTATCTTATTTAGTTAAAAATTCAACTATATAGTTGAAAATTTATGTATTCTGTTGAAACTTCGTATTTTTTGGTAGAAAATTAACATTCTGGGCTGAAAATTCACCTTTCTTTTGTTCAAAATGCCACTGTTTGGTTGAATATTACTTTATTATTTTTCAAGAATTCAACGATATTGTTTACAAATTCGTATTTATTGTCTGAATTCTTCTATTATATATGACAAATTAAAATATTTTATTTATAAAATATCAACTATTACATTCTTCTTTTTTTTGTAGAAAATTCGTCTTTACAATTCAAGTATTTTAATTGTTGTTGAAAATTGATATCTTTGATTAAAAATTGATCTTTTCTAATTGAAAATTTAACGATTTAAATAAAAACTTATGCATTCTGTTAAAAATTTGTCTTTTATGGTAGGAAGTTGATATTTTGTGTTGAAAATTCATATTTTTGGTTTAAAATTTCCTATTTTCGGGTCGAAAATTGAACTGGTTCGTAGAAAATTTTTTTTAGCTAAAAAATGTAACAATTAGGTAGAAAAGTTAACTTCTTGTTGAAAATTCGTCGTTTATTGTTGAATTTGTAATTCATTTTAAAAAATCGTATTTTTGTTAAAATTTGTAAAAACTTCTACTGTTTACTTAAAAAATGTTGTATTTTTGTAGAAATTTCGGACTTTTTAGTAAAAAGTTTAGCCTAATGGTTAAGAGCTCATCTTTTTTGTTAAAAATTGATCTATTTTGTTGGAAAATTGTACTATTTTATTAAAAATTTAAATATTTATTTAAAACCAAACTATAAGAAAAGTATTCTCTTATATCTTAGAAGAAATACGTTACGTACCAATTTTTGTATTTTAGGACTGATAATTTTTAAATTTTTTTGTTTCATAAAACTTTGAACTTATTCCTCAACAAATAACAAATAATTTGTAGAAGTGATAAAATTTTTAGTATTAAAATTGCATGCATTTTAAATGAAAAACTACGAAAATTCATTTTCAGATCCAAAACGGCCAAGCAGAACGTCTAAACATTTTTTTTGCACAATGGAAAATTTATGGTAGTATTTTTTTTACCAAGAGAAATAAATTAGGTTTTAGCGTTTGCAAAATTAAAAAAAAAACATATTTTTATGGCTCTTTATTGTATATGTCCTTGCCTATTATTAGTAGTTTAAAGTGTCAAGATTCTGATTAATAATTTAAAATTTTTGATATATCATTTACTATAATTTCTCGGACGTACCATCGTTAAAATGTTTTTGATGTTGCGGTACCGAATGAAAGAGTGCTTTTAAAAGGGGACTTCTGCGAAGTATCGACTCAAACTAACGATATCGATTCCTCATGTTTGACTGAGTGAGTCTGAAAAACTTGAATGAAATTCACCCCCCAAATGAAATAGGATACTCAGCATGCATTATACTATGCATTATGTCTAGAAACTAAAATCATGTTATATATATATATGAATTGATGATATCCACTTAACTCTATACGCACTGTTAGAAATATTCGGAAATTCTAACATATTTAAGATTATAAAGTACAGGCAAACCTGGATTTAATGTTAATTTTGGGACGAAATGTGACATAAAATCAAGGCTCTCAGAACGTAGATTTTACTGCGCGGTACAAAATATTTGAAAAATTGATTTTTCAAATACAGGAACATGGGTAAACTAAATATTTAACGGAAATTAGACTAACGAAGAAGTTATTGAACAGAAAATAACTTACTTTTATCAATCTTAAATTGAGTGTTCGTAGAAAAGTAATGTTTTCACTATTCTCACGTCAACACTTGGCAGTTTGATATTATAGTGTTCCAATGATAAATATTTTCGTTTCGAAGGAATATAAACTCCCCATCTCTGTCTAATACTGCTTTGTTTTCTCTACCGAATCACAGAGCCTTTTGGCTGGATACGACAGCGCCACCAATTCAGAAGAAATTTAAATTCAAATTAAATACTAACAAAAAATCTTATGCAAAATAATCAATTTTTAAGCTGTTCGAAAGAACTGTCGGAAGGTCATGACGCGGTTACAGAGATAATATGTAAAGTATAGCGCCTTCCCGTAATTCTCCTGTCAATTCTCGGAAATATTAAATAGAGGATAACTAAAACCGCAAACTTCAATAGAAGTATGCAGTTGACAACTACGCACTCTTCGCCTTGCAATGCACTTCAAACGGGTTACTTTGAATTATAACGAGTCAGTAAACCTATTTTTTCGAAAATTCTATCATCTCAAGCGTGAAAAGGATTCCAAATTTGCACGAGAAGGCACTGAAAAAAGTTTTAAAATTGCGAGTAAAGGCGACCTGGAAGTTCAATTATTTATCGAATTATGGTTGCAATAAAATAGTTAGAAGATACTTCGATCTGCCTTGTAATTGCTAGTCTTGCAATAGGCCGGCTGAACCCTCTTGTGCCTTAAGGACACGGAGCGATCTAAGGATGACAGCTTTCTGCATTCATCCCGCAAGCGCCTTGGCATTTTTTTGGTACGAGCCATTGATAGTTTAATACAGATAATATCTGCCCAGGAAGCCAATAACTGGTAATATCTTTTGTCAGATAATTTGATGTTCCGTTAGATAAATTTTATCCTTCGTCAGATAAACGCGCTGCAGCGTTTTTATCCAACTTAAAGATAAAATTTATTCCTGGAGTTTACTTTGTAAGTGGTTCTTTAAAGAATTTGAATTCGTAAACCTGCATAGACTATATCACCCGGAAATTTTTTTAAATGCATAAAAAAATTAATTTATTTTTTAAAAAATGATATGTAGAGGTTTAGCAAGCCCCATGAAGTTTATCACGTGTTTTTCATACAAAAAAAAGTTTTGTATATTTTATTTAAAATCATCAATCTTAAGAGACTTGAAATGGAGAAAAAATATTTCTCGTCATAATTAGCCATTGAATACGATTCAAAGTTTTTTTTAAATATCACCATTATAATTCTGTTTAATATAGTCTCAAACAAACCCAATGACAAAACAAATGATTTTTTGCGGTTCCTTAAATAAACATTGTTTGTAATACATACAGTACTACTTTTTACTGATAATTATATGTTTATCTAAATTATTTATTTAATTTTTTATTGTTTTTGCGATTTTATATTAAAATAGAGTGTGAAAGGCGCGGCTTTTTCCAAGTTTGTCAAATTATTATCAACTTTTAAGTTAGAGCAAAACATTATACATTCAATCTAACATAAACAATTTTTTTAAATATATTAATATTTATTACAATATCCTTTTAGAATCATCGATATAATATACAGTAGAATATATTGTTGAATTTTCGAACATTCAAATTAATTTTCTTCAGAAAAAAACGAATTTGCAACAAAATTGATGAATCTTTAAATAAAAATGATCAATTTGCAGACAAAAAATGCGCTAATAAATTTTCAGTTACAAAAATAAAATTAAAAAAAAAAGAAGATATTTCAACAAAATTGTGCAATTTTAACAAAATAACCCGGAAATATGAATACTGAACAAACAACTTTTAAGTCAAAAAGGAAAAGTTTCTACAAAAGAACAATTTTTAAAGAAATACTTGTTGTTTCTTCAATAAATAAAATAAATTTTGAACAACGTCTTTCAACTTTTAACCAAATAGTGGAATTGTTGACCAAAATTAATGAATTATTAATCAAAAATATGATAAGTAGACTGCTCAATTAAAAAGAATTAACTTATAACTTTAATATTTGATATTGTTATTTAGTTTAATTAATTCAGTTCGCATTTATGCGAAAAATAAGAAAAAGGGTAAGTTTATTAAAAACTGGGGGAAAAAGAGGATTTCTTGAAAAAAGAGGGAAAGAGGAGAATACATGAAAGACTGTAAAAAATTTTTTTTTTTAAATGTAGACTTAGAATGACTGTATGAAATTAATTACAGCCAGTGATAATCTGAGGCTGCATGAACTTTTGGCCTGGGGAGAGGAAAACTGCAGAAAGCGACTTACTGAATTTATCCGGCTTTTTGACAATCGAGTTTGAAAGAAGATATTCGACCCTACCCATCGAAGGCAAACTATCATCCCCTGCGTCAGACCTTCCGCTCAACATTTATCATTAAAGTAATGCTGTAACCCGATTGTCAGTCAATTTTGCTTCCTTATCTTCTCTTTTCCTAACGGATTTTCTCCCCCTATAATAGTCGTTTCCATCGAATAACAAACCCTACGCCCTAAGAGCTTTATGTACAAATTGAACTCTTGCAAACTAGCTCAATGAAATTCCCTTTGGAAAAATTTTGATGCAACTCAAGAACTTAATTTCATTAGGAATATAAAATAATAATTGATTTTAAAATGCTTATCAGAGAATCAAAATATTTTGCAGGGTAGCTCAGAATAGAAATCAACGCAAATAAAAAATAAACGAATACGTGAAGATAATGTGTTTATTAAAGCTGAAGGTGCTTTAACGAAAGAGAATTCACAATCGCCAAGTTACAGTCGTCGATTCTTTCACCTATGATTTTAAAAGGTCTGACAAATGTGGATAAGTACTAAGACATAAATTTACGCTTTAATTAAGATTCTGTAGAGGTACCTAAATGCTCTCAATCTATAAAACTTTGATGCTTTTCTGCATTCCTCGTATTTCTTGTACGTTTTCAAAATCTGCATACAAAATTCTAATTTACCAGCACATAATATCAGTTAAGTTATTTGGAACGAACTTTCAACCAACTTTAATAAATTCATGGCACAATTGCATCGCAATTTGCATTTCTTGGTCTTCTGGTTTTCCATTAGTGGTCCCAAAAATTTATAACATTCTTAACTAAAGAAAAAAATTCGAATTATTAGTATCTGCCTATCCAAAATTATAAAAATAAAAAATAAAAAAAATAAAACAATAACAAAAAACAATCTTTTCTCTAACTTCTTTTTAAACATCAAATATGGATTTTTAACTCCCACTTGCAGTGACCTGAAAATATGTCGCATTTTATCTAGAGCCGCTTTTTACGCCAATGAATACACACATTTCGAAATTGACTACTTTCAGGATTATTATTTTCAAGATACCTCCAGAAAATAAGAAAATTGAATTGCAGATAAATGAATACAGAAATTCGAAATTTCTAATTTTTACATCTAACATTTTTAATTCATTATAATTAAAATTAATTAATTAATTAAAATTGAAATAACATTTATATCTTTGAGATCAGTTTCAATCTGTGGAATCGTAACAAATCCTTTAAAATTCAATTACATTTACTTATTAACTTAATGTAGTTTATTTTTCATAGTTCACTAGAAATTTCTTGAAATCTTTCGAAATAATTTTAGATCTCTTAAAATTAATTGAAAACTCTTTTGAAATTTTTAGGATACCTTAGGAAATCGTTTAAAATCCGTAAAAATCTTTAAAATTATGGATATCAAAGTTTATAAATAAGTTATTTTAGGTCATTATAATATATATTTTTTAATTTTTCTAAACATTATTGATACTAGAGAAAAAGTTTTAAATGATTGTTTTTAATGAATTTTAACAGAAATTTGAAAAAAAACACCAATTTAAAAAAATTATATTCTCAAATTTTTAAAAAGAATGTAAAAGATCTTGAAGCAAAAATGTGTAATTTTTCCAAGTTACATAAGTTTAACAAAAATTTGAGAAAGTTTGAAAAAAATATTCAGAAGGTTTGAAAGGATTTGAAAATAATTAAAACATGCAGAGATTTTTAAAGAATTTTTTAATGTTTCATGAAAATGAAAAAAATGTTAAGGTTCTAGCAAAAATTATAATATTTTTTTATTTTGAAAAATTGGTTTTAAGTGACTATTTAGAAAGATTTGAAAACATTTTTAAATAATTTAAAAATTGCCAAGGAAAAGTATGAAAGATTTTAAGGCAATTATTTTATTTTGCAGAATTTAAAAAAAGGCAGGACAAAGTTGAATAATTTTTAAAGATTAAAAGTTTTACAAGCTTTAAGAAGATTAAAAAAAAAGAATCTTTTTAAGATTCGTTCTATCATTATAAATGATTTTTTATTTTGAAAAATGAACTTGATGAGAAAATTTAAAAAAGGATTTAAACATATTAAATTATTCCCAAAAATTTCGAAAAGGGCGTGTAAGATTTTAGAACAAACGGTTTTAATTTTGTAAGAATAAAAAATCCACAACAAAAATTCAGTGAATGTAAGAAATATTTAGAATTTCGACAAGTGTCAGCTAAATAAATTTTTTTTTTAATTTTTATGAAAAAAGCGAGCCAGTTCCTTATCAAATATTTCTTGATTTCTCCCAAACTTCTAAATATCCTATATACCTTTGTAAAAAACTTAAATTTTTCCTAATATTTTGTAAGATGCTACAAAAAAAATAAAAAATCTTAAAATATTATTGTTACTGTGAATGTTAATTAGGCA
>JAAAKG020143808.1:0-11281 GCA_010014905.2 Druon quercuslanigerum
TAAAGTCAAAAATGAAATTTTTTTTAAATATTTGAGGGAATTTAAAAGAGTTTCATATTATTTACAAAAATAATTATATAGAAGAATATTCATTAAAAGTTTCGTGACATTGATTGTAATACGCAAGAGAGAAAAAAAAATAAGAAAAATTTGTGTGTGAGGTTTATTTTAATACGTGAAAGAACTTAAGAATTTTTTTCAAATCTATGTATTTTTGAAATGAAATATTCGATTATCTCAGAATTTCGTTTTGCTTTAGTTTCCAGGCCGATGCACCAAAATTTATAACGAGATATGTTACGTCTCAGATGAGATTCACTTACCTTGCCATAAAATAATTAACATTAAAATAAACGTACTTCCTGTTTTTTTATTCTAAATTTGGTTAAAATAGAAAACAGGGATTGAGGAAAAAGCAAAAACGAAAAGGTTGGGATAATCGAATTTTTGTTTTAAACAATGTTTTAAATAAAAATTACAATTTATTAATATAAAGTTACATATGTAAAATTCTAATTTTGTTTATGATTATTTGTTCAATTGAATAGATGCAGCATGGAACATGTAGGAATTCAAAAGACCTCGTCTTCGTGTCCACCCTTTAAAAAAAGGAAAGATTTTAATAACGAGTTTTTTAATTTGTTTAAGAAAGAAATGATAAAAAGCAATGTTTTTATTCTGGAAACTTACCAACAATTAGTTTTCTTCTCGCTTGGAATTAGGGCCCCTTTGTAGATTTTTAGTATCCTGTGGTCTGGGACTCCTTTAACAGAGTTTGTCGATTCCCGTTCACTATTGTTGGATCACACAATAGCACCGTGGTGACTTTTGTTAGGAGGGCTTTCTTGTTTTACTAAAGGGGCTTACACACTTAGCACTCACTGAAGTTACAGTTACTTGATGGACTTTTAATTATTTCCGGAGAGTTCTTGGACATCGATTCGATGGTAGAAATAAACTTGTTGTAACCCTTTAGAACGTGCGTATACATAGGCAGAAATCTGAGCAGGGAAGGGAAAAGAGTCCCTTGGTGGACCATTTTCTGACATTGATTTATGTGGATGATGACACAGATCCTGGGATATTGCATAGGTGGGAGGCCACGTGCCGGTCTTTGCAATGCATTTACTTGATGGGTAGTCGACGACCACTTGGGCGATGGACAATTCTGCCCCAGCTACCTTTGTACCGTTCCCCCACTACGCGGCTTCCCCTCACACTGTCGAGCACTTTCCGATGAGCATGGTCGACGGGGGGCCATTGTTCCTAATAAGGCCTAAAATATGGAATATAAAATTCTTTAAGTTTCCGAATTTTTAAGATTTTAAGAAATTTTAAGATTTCGAATATTTCACCAATTGGGCCATAGTAGATGGGCCCCGCGTATTCCTTCGTGGGGCTTGGTTTCTTCTGATTGGTAATGACGTCAATGATCGCCCATTTCTATGATTCTCATTTTTTATTACTTGATATTTCTTCGAATTTTACATAAAATTTATATTATGATTGAGAATATAAAGAGTAAATATGTATGAAAATGATAATTGGTAATAATTGGTAATAATTATTCATCATGATTATTAATAAAAAATAATAAGGATAAATTATAAAATAACGCAGTCTTCGGATATATAATATAAAGAGGTTTAAATATCTATGGTCGGTGAAGCAGGGTGTTTCGGATAACCCATCAGTAATCGATAAGTGTTGCTCAGGGAATATATTCGAAGAATACTTTTATGGTAATGATAAATTATAAGTTTTAAGTATTTTATACAATTGATATTAAAAACTGATTATTATTATAATTATGTAAATAGTATGTATGTATAACGGGTACAAGTCGTGACAATTTGGTTAAATACACAGCCACACAAAAAAAAAAGTTCTGACCTGGAGATCTGACTATGTTTACTATACGTTTTTGGGAGTCGCTGAATCCGAATCCGGGGTCTATTTGACCCCATCACATCAGGATTTTCACATAACCTCAAAAAACCAATATGGCGGACACTTTTTGGAAAAATTTATCGGATTCTCTTAAAACTCGTAACTCGCGGGTTTTTGGGGTCGCTAATTACGAATCTGATATTGTTTTTTAAAATTCAAAATGGAGGATTCAATATAGCGGATACATTTTGGAAAAATTCATCAGATTCGCTTGAAACTCGTAACTCGCGGGTTTTTGGGGTCGCTAATTACGAATCTGATATTGTTTTCCAAAAATCAAAATGGAGGATTCAATATGGCGGACACTTTTTGGAAAAATTCATCAGATTCGCTTGAAACTCGTTACTCAGGGGTTTTCGGGGTCGCTGGTTATGAATTTAATGTGCTCTAAATTAATTTCCATGTACGAATTCGGGCCCATTTAACCCCATTACTTTAGGATTTTGCCATAACCTTAGAAAGTCTAAATTTCTATATTTTCACGTTCATTTTACTGAATAATGGACCGTCGGCATTGGCCTTGCCCGATGTAGACCGTGAGGAGGTTACATGATCGGATTTTGTACATCATGTAGCTCTTAAAAGGACTGATTGGTAAAACTGTTGAGAAAAGATATATTAGTTTAATTATCTTTTTTTGAGCTGTATCGAGTTCTTTTCTCTTCAAGCGATATGGCAAAATCCTAAAGTAATGTGGTTAAATGGGCCTCGAATTCGCAAATGAAAATTGGAATTAGAGCACGTTAAATTCATAACCAACGACCCCGAAAACCTCCGAGTAACGAGTTTCAAGCGAATCTGATGAATTTCTCCAAAAAGTGTACGCCATATTGGATCCGCCATTTTGAATTTTGAAAAAACAATATCAGATTCGTAATTAGCGACCCCGAAAACACGCGGGTAACGATTTTCAAGCGAATCCGATAAACTTTTCCAAAAAGTGTTCGCCATATTGGTTTTTTGAGGTTATGTCAAAATCCTGATGTGATGGGGTCAAATGAAAAAAAACGTATAGTAAACATAGTCAGACCTCCAGGTCAGAACTTTTTTTTTGTTAGGCTGTATATATATTTATTAATTTTAACTTTATTTAAAAATAAATTTTTGTGGTTGAATACTTACCATTCTGCTTTTTATGTTTTAAAATAATAACTTTAATTAACTTTCATAAACAAATCGCTTAAACAATAAAAACAATGCATGATGTTTGTGAACGAGTTTATAAATGTTACTTCCGTGAAAATGACGGTATTTTATTTATAACTAACTGAAATAATATAAATTTGTTGAAACAATTGTTGTTTACAATAATAAATAGTTTATTGTCATCAACATTTACTTGAAAGTTTAGAAGTTAGTTATTTAAAGTTAATTTCACCGAAAAAATAAAGTTTGTACCTTCAAAAATAGCAAAATAGTGCATTTGGTAATTAAAGTACTTATAACAATTAAGAATTTTCACTTTGTGACCAAATATTATACATAGATTTTATTTCCAAGTAGTGTCGCTGCATGCACACTAGAAGGGCAAGCGTACGCGGGTAGCCGTAGAGGAAACGACAAGCGCCTGCACGCTCTTATGTACTGGCATTTTTGGCGAATTTATGATCACCTCGCCCTAGATATAAACCTCTCCAATATTTCTATTTTATAAAACGAGCGTTTTCAGAATACATTAAAAATCCCCCAGCATCCTACTTAAACGTAACGCAAATGGGCGTAGGCTACTTGTGCAAAATGTCCTCTAATTATACGGCTTACTTCCGCTAAACCTTATACCTCTTGCAAAAATAACTAATCTTAACTTTATCTTTTGCAATGTGCCTGAGAACTGGAATAGTAAATAATATGTACAACAGATCACTGGATGCTAATGAGAAATGAGCAGAAAACAGTAGACTATTTAGATGCAGTGTTTTCAGTTTAAACCCACGACTCTAAATTGAATGGAAAATTCCAAACGGTGCCGCATATATTTTTAAAGTTAAATTTTATAATTTGTAGGGGTGCAGTAGATTTTGGTGAAATAATGGACTTCCAAAATGCATAATTTTTAAAAATATGGAAAAATAAAATTATGTCATAGTAGAAGTAGCAGATTAATAAATTCTAAAGTAATGCAAACCTGGAAATTAAACAAAATTTGTTAACCCATAACAAATTCGGGGTGCCAAGTGGGTGCATTCCTGATGACCTACACTTCCATGTTGCATTTTAAAATAAACGCTCCACCGAGTAACATAAAAAATCCTCTTTTCTTTCACGAGGGAAGTACGCTCTATTTTTAGTTCCAAAAGTGAAAAATTGCTGGTTTTTGATAACTACAAGTTTCGCAAAGGTTACGTTGCCAAAAGTGGTATTGTGACTTGGAGGTGTGTTAACAAAGATTGTCTTGTAAAAATTCAGACCCCTAGTATTGAAAGCAATGTTATGATTGATAAAGATTTAAATCATAATCATACAGGAGATCTCAATATTGCTAGACAAGCTGTAAATATCAATGCTAAACGAAAAGCAATGGAAGACGTGTGTGAAAAAACATGACTTAGACCGCATCCGTAAAAACATCTACGTAGCTACATCCTCGAACCACAGGGCAAAACACCACCCCCCAAAAAGTTTCCATTTCCGGAGAGGGGATATCCGTAATTTTTTTTTCAATTCGAATATTAACAGATGCCATCGAGCCCTTCAAAATCCTATTGAATTAACATGAGGAAATTTAGAATTTTCGAAAACTTAAATCTCTCACTCACTTTTTAGAAATTTTGAAAGTAAACAATAATTAATTGTTTAGAAAAATGTGCTGCAAACAATAACAAAATATTGCGTTTTAATCGGAAAATACGATTACTTTTTAAATTTTTGGGGAATAAATAATTGTTTAAATAATTTATATTAGTTTCGACAATCGAAAATTGTTTACAAAGTCATGGTGAATATTCAATGTTAAGAAAAAAGACGATTTCTCTTTGCCTTTAGGTGCTTAAACTGATAATTTGTTTACATAATTTATTTATGAACTTAATAAAAAATATCGAATGACAAATGTTCGTGATCAATTATGATTTTTATAATAAAAACTAATAATTTAATTGCAAAAATCTACTTTAAAAATTAAAAATCCATAATGCAGACTGTTTTTTAATTTACAAAAATAAAACAAAAACGAAAAAGTAGACTTTTTTCGACATTTGCTTCTGCGTTAACTCAAATGCTTGAACAAATACAATTTTAAAAATACTTCCTCGTAAATCTCTTAAGAAATAGACGCTTCATGTTTAAAAAAGTAAATAAAAAATCGGACAATAATTGCCCTCTACATCTAATTTTGAACCTTCATTTTTTATTTCTACAAAATATTTTGCTGTATTCAAAAGTATTATTATTTATTGGCATTTTTAAATTATATTTATTTTACAGAATTTGAACCAGTAACAAATCTAGGAGAATGTTTCGTTTCGATCATCGAGAAGGCGCTGCAGATAGTAATTTTTGCATGTTTCACTAATGTATGTTTCTTAAGTGAAATCGATTCGGTTTATATGGAGGGAACTCTTTAATTTTGCGCTAATTTGTTTTTTTTATGTTTATACGAATCATTGGTAGAAAAATGGCCACTATATTCCGCTTGTTGTTTGTTGCAAAATAAGTCTACAGACACATATTTAATTATCGATTTTCTGATTGCAATTCATCAAGGTTGTCGTTTTCATCTTCGTGGGAAAAAATATTATAAAGATCTATCTACAACCGAGCGTCAGTTTTTAACAATGTTTTTTGGGCTACACTTTATAAATCCAGCAGTTGTAGGCTACAATTTTGCGAATCATTTCACTCGCGATTTAATGCATGTTTTTATTCCTCGCATTCGAATATCTACATATTTTTAGAGACTTAATTAGGCTTTCAATCTGAAACATACGCAAAAATAAATACCGTAAAGAAAGGAATAATGAAACAGCCGCGACCTGAAATGCTAAATAAGCCAGCTTTCGTTAATTGAAGCATTTTTGAATTGAACTCTGATGCAATTACAAAAAAGGAGTTTGTAATTTCGTTATGTTACGGTTTTCTCCTTACACCAAAATAATATAATGAAAATTTTAACAAAATTTCCCAAGGTTCATTAATGTTCCTATAGTCTAATTTTAAACCTGTTTTACACAGTATTACCACAGCGTACAAGTGTACCAGGATAAGTTTCATATATTTACCAAACTAATTTTTTTCACAAATAATATTGAAGTTTTTGCAACTTTTTTGTTACGATTGTAAGTTCTTGCACTCTGAGAGGAACTTCTTTTAAATATATTCTCATAAGCTGCGTAAAAGTTGTTTATACATTGTATGAAAATGTAAATCTCAGGGATATTAGTTATCTGAAGTTGGATAAAAACGTTCGATAATTTTGATACGGTTCATAATAAAAATTATCTGCAGTCGAATAATTGTAGTTTTCAATGTTTGCAGCGTTGTAGTGTTTTAGCGCAAGTAAGCTATGGCTCTCGACCTACCTGAGGGGGATTCGCGCATGTAGTCTCCTCCAATAAAAATGTTTTACATTATTAAAATTTTTTATTCATGATACTTTGGGATACGTTAGGTTCCAGTAAAAAAATTTCAAATTTCTTTTATAACTGTTCAATCAAGTCCTAAAAATTATAAACAATATAACCCCACGAGATTTTGGACAGGCGTAGAGGCTTGACCCACATTGTTTCTGTGACCAGTCACAGAGGTGCCTTCCAGCCCCACCACGCGTTTTTGGAAAGGGGTAATGGGTTTGATTAAAACTATTTCTGCGACCAGTGGCAGGAGTGCCTTTCGGCCTCCACGAGATCTAAAAAAAGGGTAGTGCTTTTGTCGAACATTATTTCTGTGACGAATCATAGGGGTGCCTTCCAGCGACCCGCGTGATGTTCGAAGGGTTAGGGATTCAAACAGCGTTATTTTTGTAACCAATCACAGGGTTGCTCTCTCGCATCCACGAGATTTTTAAAAGGCGTAGAGGCCTTCTGTAGGCAAGACATAATTGACAAATTTATTGAGAGGCGTAAAATAAAGAGAGACTTTTCAACATCAAACCTGGAAATGACTGGCAACGAGAAACGTTCTATTTACATTCGCGAGGCATTGACACCTCTTAATAGAAAAATGTATGGCACTGCCCTCGGTCTTCGACGCGACAAAAAAATAAAATATCTATGGATATCCGGAGGTAAAATTTTCTGTCGAAAGGAGGGCGGTTCGTTTGGAATACACTTGTCAAACCTTCAATCCTTTGAAGGACTTCAATAGCAACCACTGGCTCAGTTCAATACTTATTAATTTTTTATTAGAAATACATTAGCTTTACCCTATTCGACATTATGCTTTTCCATTGTTGAATGCTTTTCGATTTTTACTGCATTGTACTTTCTTCTAATCTTCATGATCTCCATAGTAATTAACTTTAATTTCTTTTAGACACTTTTTTATATCTCGCATTGTACTCATTTAAATATTGTTAATAAGGATACCCAAATGTGCTTCTCCTTAATGCGCTACTTTGCTTTCAATTTATACGTTTGCTGCATTATGGTCATTTTGGACTCCATGCCTTTTCATCTTACAAGTCTACGTGCTACCTTGCTGTACACTTATTACTGCGCTATTATAGCCTTGGATCGTTGGCTTATTATTTTTCTTTTTTTTTACCTATTCATCTGACTTATTTTCCTTTTTCAAATGTAATCATGTAAACTGGATTTTGTTGGTTTTTAGTTTCTTATGCTTTGACCTCATGCAAAGGCTTGTTAAATTTTTAACGAAATTCATAAATTTTTTATATTCAAGGATACATGAACCCCGCATATTTTTCTTTAAATGGAAATCCTAAAAATATGTCATGTTAACGCTCAGTCATTACCTGGAATTTAAGCATTATTTGATGACCTGTTTCTATCATATTTTAGCAGTGTCTGAGACCTGGCTTACGCCGAACTACTTCTCGAGTCTTTTGGCACTTGACCATTATACGCTTTTCTGTAGGGATAGAGATGGGAGAAGAGGGGGTGGGGTTTACCTTTACATTCATAACAGTTTGAGAGGTGTACAGGTAGCAGTGAGCCCACTCGTAAATTACCCCATTGCAGAGTACCTTTTTGTCAAGGTATCTTCCCCTCTTGATAGTAAGCTTTACCTGTCATATGCCCTTTTCTCTTTCACATTTATAACACATCTCTCTGAGTGGGAATATTTCCGGATATCTGTAAGGAGGCGATTATTCGCCATATTCCTAAAATAACTAACCCCAACTCTTCCAAAGACTTCCGTCCCATATCCATTTTGTGTGCCTCATATAAACCCTTCGAGCGTATTATCCATCAACAGCTTACGGCACATCTTGAAACTAACAATTTAATTGACCCACTGCAGTCCGGATTCAGGACTAGGCATAGTACGCTTACGGCTTCACTTAAAGTAACTTCAGACCTGAAACTGGCAATTGATCGAAGAGAGATAACTGTTGTAATCCTGTTTGATTTTTCTAAGGCGTTTGACACAGTTAACCATAATCTACTTTTGACTAGGCTCAAATCACTCTGCCTCTCTAATATGGTGGTCAAGTGGTTTAAATCGTATCTGAGTAATCGCTCTGAAAGAGTACAAATAAGCAATGGTGAGCGTTCTGATTACGGGAAAGTTAAGTGTGGTGTCCCTCAAGGATCCTCTCTTGCACCTACTTTATTTAATATTTATGCCTCTGATCTCGGCAGTGACCTTCGGTACTGTAACTATCATAAATATGCTGACGACTTCAAGCTTTACCCCTCTGAGCCTATTGCCACTCTTAAGATTTTACTCCAAAAGGTGCAGGAGGATATCGATATCATGGTTCAGTGTGCCTTAACATCTGATCTCACTCTTAAACCTGCTAAAACTAAAGCTATAATCATAGGACCTCCATCCTCTTCATCACCTGATACAATTGCAGCCCTACCCCCTCTTTTGATTGATGGGCGTGTCATTCCTTTTGTGGAATCCGTTAAAGATTTAGGCTTTATTCTTAATCGTACTCTTTCCTGGAATTGGCAGGTCTTGGATATCTCAAGAAAAACCTTTAGTGTCCTTCAACAGCTTAACAGGAGTAACGTTTCACTTCCTACTCCAAGTGATATACTCCTAATTAAAAGTCTCATACTCCCTTTCTTTCACTATGGCTGTGTAGTATATGATGATATTACTGACGAGCTAATGCTAAGCTCGAGCGTACGCTTAATGCTTGCATTCGGTTTATCTATAACCTCCCCAAAAGTGAACATATTACCCAACATAGAGAGAAAGCAAGACTTCTTAACGTAGCCAAAAGAAGACAATTTTTTATGGGCAGCCTGCTGCATAGTATTTCCAACAATGAAGCTCCTCATTACCTACTTAACCTTCTCCATTTTATTGGCACAGATCAACCGACACATTCAAAACTACGTGAAAGGAAAAAAGTACTAAAAATTCAGTCACCCCGTACTTGTAAAATGCAAAGGTCATTTATTATTCGCGGTGCTCGTCTTTGGAACAAACTACCTTTAACAATAAGAAATGCACCTTCACATTTTCACTTTAGAAAACTTCTTTTGGCTTACTTATATAACACTTCTGATCCCACTCTCTAAATTACGCATTGGTAATATTTTAGTCATTAAGATATAAAGATTTATTATATGTGCGTATTAATGTATTTACTTTCTATATGTACGCATGCGTAGATATATTCACAATCTACAGAAAAAAATAGATCTATTCTAACTTTATTTAATTATAATTTAGTACTCTTTTGCTAATAACTATTTTAATTTTAATCGTCAATATGATCTTTTTTACATTCTATTGAGTACTATGTACCATATGTTCCTTATAGGGCTACCTAGCCCTAGGAACTTTTCGTCAATAAAAAAAAATAAATACTTCTAATTAAAAAGCGACAAAAAACCGTGTTTTTTCCTAAATTACCAAAAATTACCAAATAAACGTGTTTTGTCCATAAAATAAGATTTTGTGGGCTCATAGAAAATGTCGCATATAAAACATGTTTAGAAAGGTACCTGAAAAACTTATTCTTTGCCCTGAAAAACTTGGAAAACTGCTGTAATTTTTTTGGCAGAAACGCTTAACATCCTGCTTATGTATTTTTCTTACATTCAATATTTTAGCTATGCGATAAAAGTAGCTTTTATAAATACGATTATTATTTAATAATTAGTTGTACGTAGAACTTTACGAATTTTATTTTGTTATCTTTTTTTATATGAATACATTATTTCTCACACAGATTTTGTAGACGAAATATTTGTCAATTTTCCGTATTTCCCTTTAGCTGATCAGGTAAGCCGAGAAGCGGGAACTCAAGACAAACGCAAGGGTTCAATAAAAATGTTTGAAGATTGTCTGTTTAACAGGCCAACAAATTTACCAGCAGAATACTACTGATTTTCAGGTATGATGTTGTAGCATTTATATTTTCCACAGGGAACGAGACTGTATTTCCGATTTTCTTATATAAGTCGTTGCAGCCATTTATGTGCCCAGACAAACCGCAGAGGGAAGATGAATACGACTTCCAAGATGCGGAGGTTCACTAGCGAATGAGTGAAAAGATAAAACTGCAATATGATCCGTTCATCCTTCAATTAAAAGACAGAATGATTTGTATAATATATTGTTCCAAATTTCAGTAACATTCAAAAATTATTATTTCGGCGTGAATTTCGCTATTTAGAATAACGTAACTCAAACCACAATCGAGTGAATATATTGTTCTGTTCATAACAGAATACAGCAGAATAGAAACAAGAAAAGATGAGGAAATTTTTTTGATTCACTTCGGCCTAATTCGAAATTTTTGTAACTCTATAAAATTTACATATCTAAAACTTGACTTCTTTCGACAAAAAATTGTCCATCAATTTTCAGTTCTTGAAATTTTTGTATTTTTTCCATTTTTAATTTTAAGCGTTTCACATTGTAAAGTTGCACAATTTTTGTTATTATTCGCATACTAAGTCGAATTTCTAAGGCCCTGAAATTGTACAATTTCAACTAAGTACATTTTTCCGAAATCTTTTTCCGGATTTGTTCAAAATCTTATTTTGAATATTGTAAATTGCAGACATTGAAGATTCAAAACCAATTTGAAGCCTTCCCGTTTTTCCTTCCATTCTTACATTCTCATCATAGAAGGTACTAGATTTGTTTTAAATTTGATTCCCCCTCCCCCCTGTTTTTGTCAAATTTCCACGTTTTAAAACCCCCTGAACCCGAAAAAGAGGTTTTCACGAGTGTGTCTGTCTGT
>JAAAKG020143809.1:0-11281 GCA_010014905.2 Druon quercuslanigerum
ATGTAACTCCTTCGCATTGGAATGCGATGCTACCCGCTCAGGAGCGTGTTCATATGATATTTCGCCCGCTTTTCAATACCACTTTCAAATATCTCCCAATTATATATATATATAGATATATTGAACCGTTTCAAGCTGGGGCGGCTGTTATATCTGGAACGCCACCTATTCATCTGCTGATAGAAGAGCGAGAGGAGAACTACCAACGCAGAGACCCGGAAAATGCTAGAAAAAATCTCATGGAAAGGTGGCAGCAGGAATGGGAAACGGAAAAACATGGTCGATGGACATATGAACTCATCCCGTCGATAAACCGATAGGTATCAAGGAAACATGGTGAAATTGACTATTTTCTGACGCAAGCTCTATCAGGACACAGTTGTTTTAAAAAATTCCTGCATGAAAGAAAAAGGGCTGAAACAGATGAATGCATCTACTGTAGAAAAACCGACGACGCAAGGCATGCACTCTAATATGATGGAATGTTTGCAAAAGTCTGAACAGTTATGGGACATTACGTACAATACAATAAGAAAAATAATACAGACCAAAGAAAAAGAACATAGAGAATCGACAGGTTAAGAGACAGACTCCTTTTTCTGAATTAATGCGAAAGCGATTTCCAGGAGGTAGGAACAAAGAGGAGTTAAGGTTTAGTGGGTAAGTGCCGTTTTCGGTAAGTCCCACTCCCACCTTCGTTCCTTGTGGACTATGCGCCCATGTGTGCATCTAGCGTATATGTAAATATGCGTGACATGCATATGCTGGGCTTGTGATACCCAAGGTTCGAATGTGGTTAGTGCATGAGAATTTCACCGTTTTTACTTCTTTGCCAAAAAAAAAAAATCATCATCATCATCATCATCATTATCCAACAATGCGGTTCATGTGAGGTAATGAAGTTGGTGCATAAGTATATGATGAAGCTGAAAAAGCTTCATTTGATGATTTTTAAGCTATAGATAATAGTGTTAACGTGCATGCAGCTGACGGAGTTGTTTGAGATGAGACTGGAAGTGGTATACTTGATGATGGCTAAGTTGTGAAAAAAATGAAGTTGGAATATAATTAGATGATGAGTTTGAGGCTGGTAGAGCCAGACATGGTGATGATTGTTCTGTGGAAAAAGAACTTGGAATATAATTAAATGATGGGGATGAAGCTGGAATAGAAAGTGTCGGGGGTGGTTGGTATGATTCTAGGCATGATCAAATTCATTAATTCTAGTTGTATGAATTAAGGTGACATGTTATTTGAGGCTTAAGGTAAGGATATGACTAGAGTTATAACCTGAGATGAGAGACAATTTGAAACATATCTGAAAACACAGACAGTGTTGAATCATATGTAGAGTCTATAGGCACCTGCGAAATAGCAATATATACAAAATTAAATCTTGAATTGAGCATCAGGTTAGATTTTAATTATTTTTAAATCACTTTAAATTAGGATTGTAATTACTTTTTAATTAGTTTTAATTACTTCCAATTTAGGTTATGGTTAGCTTTGATTATGAATAATTTTGAATTAGTTTAATATAATTTCGGTTAGTCTTTTAAGTTAGTTTTAAGTTGGGTTATAATTAGCTTTAGTTTAGGTTTTTAATTGCTTTTAATTTATATTATGCTTAAGTTTGGCTTCAATTTTTGAATTGACTTCAAGATTTGTAATGAACTTGAGTTTAGATTTTTGATTACTTTTAATTTAGATTATGAATAGCTTTCGTTTTTATATTTAATTAACTTTAGTTAAAATTTTAATAGCTTTTGTTCAGACTAGAATTACGACTAATTTCATATTAATTTATATTTAATGTTAGTTAACTTTTATATGTTCTTTCAAATTAGTTGTATGCTACTTTCTTAATTAGCTTTAGCTTAGATTGTTATTATTTTCAAATCAGTTTTAATCACATTTTAATTAGTATTTTAAGCTAACGTTGACTTGTTCATTAATTATATTTAAAATTTCAAAATTAGCTTCAGTTTAGGTTTCTAAAAACCTTTAAGTTAGATTCACATTGTCTTTAGAATAATGTTGTATTACTTTATTAAATAAGCTTTTGGATGTGTGTTAGAATTAAACTATATTTCTAAAGTGAGAATGAGAGGGGGAAGTATACATAAAATATTTTAACATTAAATTGATGAATGATTAATTATCTTTTGACTCTCTTTAACCATGGTTTTTTCTACTTTATTTGATCAAGTTTACTATGCAGATGACGCCATAGGATGCAATACGCATTAATAGTGTTAAAACTTAGGGGAAAATTTAAAAGCGATTAATTAAATCTGAGAGAAAGCATTGAATTAGATAAGGGTCTCATTAAATAAGAAATATCACTTTAATTTATAAAACAGAGGGATTCTGCAGTAGAAATCTGATGTAAGTAAGATAGAGTAATACTGACTAAGGTTCTACCAATACCCACAATTTGCATAATGGCTGAGGGTAATATTGACTGTCGGTAACTTTTTGTGAAACATAGCCTCACTTAAATTCAAGTTCAAAATGTGGTAGGAGTGGATTTATCTTGGTATTGTCAAGTGTCATTAATTGCTTTTGGTGATTCTCACAATTTTTTATACTAAAAGTGGTAAGACTACCCTCTCTCCTGCTACTTCTAATTTAATTTATTAATATACACTCTTTGATGACGTGCTTCTAGATTCTAATTTTAAATATTCGTTCCCCTTATCTTATCCATAAACAGCACCATATGTTGGCGCAGTCCACATTAGGAATCGGCATTACCAAGCGAGGGTAATACCGACTGTCTATGATATCGTTATATATCTATGTAGTCCAAATTAGGAATCTGCAGTGCCGATTTCTGGTGATAACGACGGTGGTGTCATCTGCTGGCGCATTAGGAATCTGCATTACCGAATAGTGGTATAACCGATGGTGACACCATCTGTTGATGCATTACAGATTATAAATCTGCATTACCGACTAAGGGCAATACAGACAGAAGGCAATACCGTTACTTTCCACCTATAGACAAGTGTCGGCATGGTACATTTAGCTTTATATCGGTAAGTCATATCCCTGATGTGCCGACCTATGCGCAATATATACCAGGAATCTGCATTATTGACTGATGGTAATATCGACCGTCGGTAACTTATTACAGTGGCGCTATCTGTCGACAAGTAGTGTAAACCAACGTACAGTCCGCTACTTAGGAATATGCACTACCGACCGACGGTATTATCACCTGTAGGTAAGTTAGCATGGAACAGAACCTGCTCGGTCGGTAAGTGGCCTAGAACTCACCAGTGTAACAAGACAATGAGAGAAATAATGAGAATAACAAGTGCCTTACGTATCTTGACATGAGCATGCGTACCTTACCTTCCGTCGAAACGTTAAAAAGTCATACCCAGAGAATACGGCGCTTGCAGGGTGTGGAAATAAAACTAAAATTAAGATGATGAGTACTCAAACTTATGTGTACCATATTTAATAACCTAAAACAATATGTAAAATAAAAATGTAGCACGAAGTCATAGTGGTAAGTGTGTATTATACTTTAAGGCACTTAGTTTACTTAATGACGATTCATTTTCTGTCAATCAATACTAAAATGATTACAGTATGTACTTATCAGCAACAAAAAATACGCACACTGCACATAAAAATTAGTTAAGGCACTTGGTTGCCTCTCTAGCACAAACTGAATTAAGATATAGTAAAGAATCATATATTCTAAATTTGTAATCTACTTTACCGTTCTTTACGAATTGTACATGATAATTTTGCCTCTTTTTCTTTCGGCCCAAAATCTGTAACTGCTAATTGCTCTTTAATTTGCATATTAAAATTACTGATGAAAAAATCCGTCATTACTACTAGAATTGCTAAAAAGAAAAATAGTTACGTGGTCTAAAATGTTGCCTCAAGTAAGTATAAATTTCACAGAAAAAACTATGAATAATATTTAACAGAATTACGGAGTAAAAATTACCTCCAGCAAAAATGACGCCAGGTGAGCAATATTTACCCTGACATCTCGGGTATTCTTCTGTGTTTAATCTCGTCGCGAAGGCAATTATTAGCGTTTAGCTCAAAGGCCTGGATGATTTGACATCGCCTGCTTGCACCCAGCAACACGTCACATGTTTACATCAAAAATCCCTACACTAACATTCGAGTAAATTCTGTTGCTGTTCGATTAAAAACGGAGACTAATATTTGTATCCACTAAGAGTACTAGTGAGTGTCGAGACGCACAAGACAGCGGCGATTTTAACTAATCGCATGAAATTAGTCGCATTAGATCAGTTATTTTTGTTCCCTTTTGGATGAAAATTTCCGACGAAAACCTTAAATTCAAAAATTTGTATATGTTGCGACTGTAAACACTCGCCTTTTTTGGCTCTACAGCTTGTGAGCACTAAGGTGTTGGTGCATTACAAGAACAATGACAGCATCTTTCAAACTTCGTAAAAAGAAATACTGATTTAATACCGTTTCAAGACTAGTTTCAAACAAGGTTGAGTCTTTTTCTGGTATGTACCCTTTAACCTATACCTTCATTACTTTTAGGGCATTGAAATAAACACCTCTCTCTCTCTCTCTCCGCCTCTCTCTCCACCTCTCTCTCTCTCTCTCTCTCTCGCTCTCTCTCTCTCTCTTTCTCTGATATAAGGAGAACTCTCAGTATCAACAGACTAGCCGACGCGGACAAAAGGACCGCTGTCCCAGGGGGACCAAAAATAGGTTTAAGACTGATTTAAGCCATGCTTGTACCAGCCTATACTGTAGTATTAAGTTGGTATTTCTTTTTACGAGTGAACCAACGATAATATTTACTACTCACTTATGCGAACAGGTAATATCAGAACCATACCATCAGGTGCAAATATCAAATTACATGCAACAAAAAGTAGTTGTCGTTTTCTATGTGTTAACGTAAACGAAAGAATGAAGAACTAGGTGTGATCGAAGGTTGTATTTAACATGTGAACAAAGCAGATATTAATGAACGTATAAACCTTGATAGGGATGCGCGAATCCCGCTTCGAATATTATAATTTATTCGGATTAGATTTATCAATATTATAATATATTTTCTTCGGAGTTTCAGGACTCAGAAGCACAAACAAAAGCGATTTCCAGCCTTTTCAATATACTATGTATCGAAATGCTAGGGTACGAATCAGTTCAGAAAAGGAGGCAATTGAACGTAACTCGGCTGACCACCAGGCTCACTTTTAATCAGCACTTGGTCCTTTAAGCCCTGTCGATCTGGAGGAGAGTGCATTGCATAATTTTGTTTCTGATCCTGCTGCTGGGAGTATTCACCTTGTTCGTGTTGGTATTTCTCAGCTGGACTGAGTCCACTCACATAGTCCAGCTGTTTATTATGCTGGTTCTCGTCTTCAGACATTGAACCAGTAAGATGAGTTGGCGGAGAGTGAGTCACAATGGTCTGATAATCTCGACTGAGAGAAGGCGGTGGGCTGCTGTTGGTATTCATATATTCCTGGTGAACTCTCATTCCGTTGCCTGAAGTCGTAGAGAAAATAGAAGGGTCGTGTTGGGGTAACATCGTGGCGTAAGAGTATGCTGCTCCATTGTTACTGGGTCCACCAAAGGATGTAGAGTAGGGCGAATTTGAAGGACTCAAAAGGTTCAGATGTGGAGCGAGATCATACGCTGTTGGGGTGTATGTCCAGGCATCAGGTGGCCCTCCTGTTGCTGTAGTTGCTCCAAAAGGATTTAGGGTGTTGTTCAAGGACGTGAATGATCCTGAAAAAACAAGTCAAGTTTATGGAAGGTCAACGCATAATTCATGTAACAAACTAGGTTACTTCATCAGGGTATGTCGCAAAAAAGAAGGTAGGCAATATTAGTTCTAACGAAACCAAAGATTGTTTTTAATATTTCGACTGATAGAGATAGTGACAGTGATTCAGAATTTACTCTCACTGCTATAGAAATTACCGAATTAGAACGCATGTAGACTCTATTGATACAAATAATACGGAGAAAGAATGGCTTCAAGAATATAAAGTCGAAGGTGTGAAAAGGCCATTTAAATGAAGGTTCTCCCACGAAGGTAAGAGATCAGTTTGCGGTACGAGTAGAACATAAAGGTAAAATGTGTGATATAGAAGTAGTCATAGTAAAAACGAAAAAATCGGGTTGGCCAGTTTTAGACTTACCATCATGTACAAAAATTGATATTGTAAAGAGGGTTGACAACATCTCGTTCGCTGAGGGTACTAATTAGATAAACGAATAATCGGATGTACTCAGAGGATTATGAAAAATAAAAAAGGGACCTTTTTATTTCAAACTTAAATCTGACTGCAGGCCTGACATTGCAACGTGCCGAAGGGTTGCATTCGGATTAATAGGTAAACTAAAAGCAGAATTAAAAAGAATGAAAAATGAGGACATTATTGAAAAAGCAGACGACGAATCACCAGAATTTGGCAGTCCTATCTTATACAAACAAAAGCTAAATAATGAAATTAGAGTTTGCATTGACCCTCAAGCTCTTAACAACGCGATTCATCGTGATCTCGAAAATCTCTCGCCTTTTGAGGATATCACTGCCAATATGGCAGAAGCTACTATCTTTTCAACATTAGATGCTAAATCTGGACTCCGTCAAATTCTATTAAGCTCAGAATCATCGCGATAAAATTCTACTGCAAGTCTTTGAAATAAATAGGAAATTGATAGTAAAATTCAAGAGGAAAAAGTGTAAATTTTATCAAAAGAATGAAAAATTTCCGGGCTACATAATAGGACAAGACGGGATTCAGGCAGATAATAATAGAATCAAAGCAATTTTGAAAATGCCCAGTTCTAAAAGTAAAAATGACAAAAATAGTTCTAAGAATGGTAAAATTTGTGGGTAAATATATTCTAAATTTATCAGCAAGAACTGTTAATATGACAAAATTAACTAAAAATTATGTATATTAATTTCTGAATGGACAGAAACTCACGAACAGGAATTTAAAAATCTGAAAATTGCGCTAACAAATAGACTGGTACTTCAGCCATACAATCTAAAAGAACAAATTATCTTATCAGTAGATAGTTTAAAAGATGGAATGGTAGCGGTAATTTTACAACACCAGGCTCCAGGGGCTTATGCGTCGAAAGCTTTGACGGAATCTCAGCAAAGATATGCACAAATGGAAAAGGAAATGTTGTCAATTACATTTGTTTGTCAGAGATTCCATCAATACTTATATGGTAAACATTTTATAGTGGACACGGATCATAAGCCACTGGAGACTATTTTCAAGAAACCTTTAAACAAATGCCCCTTGAGATTACATAGACTCAGATTAGCACTACAGTATTATGACTTTAAAGTAGTTTTTAAGCCTGGTAAATTGCTCTACATTTCTGATGCACTCTCAAGGGCAACACAATGATAAACAGTTTAAACTCGAGAAAGATGAATCTCAAGTACACTTATATACAATGGAAACTAATGATGGTCTGAGTCTAAGATGTTAAAAAAAATCGCGGAAGAAACCTCAACAGACTTTGATTTACACGACCTAACTAAATTAATAAAAGAGAGGTGGCAAAATAGTAAAGAGAAGGTCGGTGAAACAATAAAATCTTATTGGAACATAAGGGATTTAAAGGGTAACAAATACTAATTCCTACAAGTTTAAGAGACGAAATGCTAGAGAAACTACACTATGTACACTTAGGTACAGAAAAAAATTATCTTGAAAGCCCACGAATACCTTTCTTGGCCTAAAATGACTCGAGCGGTAAAAGATATAGTTCTAAATTGCCCTGCATGCCTAACTTACATGAGTAAAAGCCAAAAAAAGACCCTCATCTTGCGAGAAACCCCAACTCGACCTTGTCAAATAATCTCAGCGGATTTATTTCATTTAAAAAGCGAAAGTTATTTACTGTTGGTAGATCACTATTCAAAATATCCGAAATTATATAATCTAAAAGCGAACAAGACTACCACTATGATTATAAGTAAATTAAAATATAGCTTGGCGCGACATGGTAAACCTAACAAAATTTACACCGACAACGGGCTACAATTTGCAAGCTAGCAATTCCAAGACTTCGCCACTAAATGGGATTTTGTACACAAAACTACAAGTCCGAGAAACCCACAATCTAATGATTTTATAGAAAGGCATTTACAAACTGTAAAAAATCTACTGAAAAGGGCTATGTTTGATAATAAAGATTTATATTTCACTCTTCTTGAATGCAGAAATACAAAAATTGACAAAGACACGCCTTCTCCAGCATAGCTTTTATGCGGTAGACGATTAAATTCAATTATTCCGTGCAAGGGCTTTTTATTAGAAGGCATTTCAGATAACTCAAAGTACTCAAAAGTCTACAAATTCAAACAGATGAAAAGAAAAAAAATATTACGATGATAAAACGAAAGACCTAAAGCCACTTACAGTCAATGATCTGGTAATGATTTTAAAGGAACAGGGAACGTGGGAACCATGCTTGATATTGAAATTAGATAAAAGGCTAAGATCATACCAAGGGAAATTATACATTGTACTTCTGGTAACACAGAAACCAGAACAAGATCAGGCAGGATAATTAAGAAACCGGCGAGATATCCAGATTATGTGTAAAAATAAAATAAAAATAAGGAAATAAACTGACGACTTTCGTTCAGCAATACTCAAATTTAAAAAAGGGAGATTTAAGGGGCGCATAAATATAAGTGCACTTCTAGTTCGTAAGGGGCGCATAGATCATAAGCATACTCTTGGTGCCATGCAAGCACAGGCAGGCAGACTCAAGGCACGCCACGACTAGATCCATGCTGTAACTACCAACTTTTATAGCCTTTAACTGATTAATGAATTAATTATGCATGCAATTAAGCGTAACTGTTTTTATTGACGTATTAAAAAACAGAAAGGGTTTGCATAAGAGGAGACGTAAAATTTCATAAAAAACAAATATTTATTCAGAGATGAAACTGCTCTAAAATTTTTTAAAGGTCCCTAGTATCTATGTTCTAATAATTCAATAAATCGTGGACCTTGACTACGTAGAGGGCTCTAAGGACTATTTTATCAATGATATTTGTATTCAACTTTTTATTCCATGTTAATTTCTTAATTCTATTGTATGTAAAAGGCGCATATGCATAAAAGATAAGCTCTTTACAATACTTTGATTTTTCAAATTATATCTGTAATCTCCTTAATTCTTCTCAGACGGAGAATTATTTTTTTACAAATAGTCTTCGCGTTCCTTCTGATCGGAATTGAGATCTTTAAGAATTAAATGAGAGATGTCACTACCTCGACTATTCTTCTGTGCTTCTCTGCATGACCAAATATAATTCAGTAATACCGACAAGTAAGGTAAGCGAAGATCTATAGACGATCTTTTAATCTTAGTTTTAAATTTCTATTCTTTATTTTTATTCAAATACTAAATTTCTCATAAGTGGGAGTCGGAGGTAATCTGTAAGTACCTAACTAAGCCTCAACTTCATACTCTAGGTCGTAAATTCAAAGTTTTTTAAGTGCAAATTACGGTATAAGAGGAACGCTTCCCTACTACCTTGACTCGAGGCCTGAGAGGTATAATATTAATGGTTTTCCTCTTCGAGCGAGAACAAAGGTGCAAAAGAGACAATTTCTAAAAACAAGAAAAAAATTCTCAAGCAGAATTCTCTATATGTGTCAACCATTTCCTTTTTGGCATTTATTGAGATATTAAATTGTACTACCTCAACTAGTTAATTAGGTAACCTTTGGTTCTATTCTTTAGTAGAAATGATATAAAAATCTAAGGATTCAAGAAAATGCAGCAGAGTTTTTATAAGGAAAAAAAACCTAAGTCCCGTAAACATGCTCTTAAGATATTGCTATCTTGGTATCTTAACATGCTCATCACTTTAAGATAAAATATTTAAAGAGGCAAAAGAAAACCTTTAAACGGTTCTAGGTTCGATCCCATAAGAAATTTTGGGAGACCGGTTTTGAGGATGAATGTTCTAGCCACCCTAGTTGTATAAAACGCGCTGTGTTTCTACCTCCCACTATTCGCGTTAGAGAGCTAGTGAGGACTAGGAGTCTACGCTTTACGATTTCTTCTGTGTGACGCAACATTTCGTAAAATCAATATATATCCCTGAAATTACATACCCCCAGAAAATTGTTTAATCTATTTTTTCATAAGTATGAAACTGATAGTTTTGACGATTAGCTGCTTTCATAAGAAAGCGTTTCACCTAAGGGATCATTCACACATATCGTTGTGTCATTTTTTATTTGACGGAAACTTTATTCTCATAATTATTCAAACAAAAGAAAACAGCCTTACGTAATATGTCAACGATCCCTAATATTGCTTATCAGGACCTATTTTAGAACCTATGCTGAGAAGATAGAGATGGATAGGGTCAATACATCAATTATTTGATATCACAAGCATGAAAAAACCGCTTTTTTAGCATGTAGTGCGAAAAAATGTTGATCTTCACAACTAGTGTTGGGTAAGTTACGTCCTTTTAAGTAATTCGTTATACAGGGTGTCCCGCGAGTACTGTAGTACTCGCCATCTCAACTAAGCAGTCCAGCGCTTCGGTAGTGGAACTGCTTGGTGGAGACGGCGCGCGCACGCCACACATGCTTACACGTACATACAACTTTTACCCTCCTTTGTGACCAGAATAAGCATCGGATCGAAAAAATTTTCGGGACTTTTTTGCTTATTTTTTTGTGCACAACTCCCCATCAAAATTAACTACAGTACTTGCAGGACACCCTGTAGAAATGCTTCTTAGCAAAAAAGTCACCTTGAATGTAGCACCGCTTTCACCCTCTCTAGCGGAAAATAGGAAGAATCAAAAAGAGTTATCGTTTCAATCCTACACGAATTAAATGTCAAAATTTCTTCCAATTTATTTTGGAACACCTTTCTTTTTCAAAGGTTTCCGACGTCTTTCCGAACTTTTTTCGAAGTTTCACACTGCGTTTATTTTGTTCTGAACATTTCCGATTTCTTTCTTCATATATGTCGCAGTGTCCTAAATATCATATTCCGATGCTTTCCGAATTTTCTCCTGTTTCCCACTATTTCTTTCGGTCGATTTTGATTAAACTTCGTAAAATTGTAGTTCTCAAAGTCTCCATCAAAAGTGTTATAGGGGACAAAGTCCGTAAATGGACAGTTTTCGAGTTATAGAGGGTTAAACATCCAAACCTTCGAAGAAACATAACTAAATAAAGACAAGATATGAAGAGGAAATCAATATAGAACCCATAAAGGCAAGAAA
>JAAAKG020143810.1:0-11281 GCA_010014905.2 Druon quercuslanigerum
TTAAAATTACGTCATAAGGACAACCGCAGGATTTTGCCGGGATCGGGTGCTAACCTGAAAAATTGCACCCGATCCCAGAGAAATCGAGGTAAAATTTCAGCCATCACCACGTCTCACCTACGGACGACTGCCTTCAGCATTTTCCCCGCAAGTGGTTTAGCATATTTTTCAGACGCAGGCATGCTTTTCAGGCCATGAACCAGTAAAAGCTTGGCACGACCAAGAACGCCGATGATAAGGACGATTAATATAACAGAATATTCCAGGAACAATCGTCGCAACTCCCTTACAAGGTATCTATAGCTCTCTGTCTTTTTATTCTCCTTGGCTATGTTTTCCTCAGCTGGTGTCCAAAATTCGATTATGAACATGGTTCACTTCTCGAAATCAAGCAGAATTATATTTGCAGGTTTGCCGCAAAGATACACCTGGGAATGGCGTAGTTCTAGAGATAATGGCAATAATGTGAGGCAAAAGAGGAGTGCGCTCATGGAGTCGCCCTGAAAGACACCTCTTTGAAAAGTGACCTTGTTAGTTGTCACAAGATTTTTTCCAGGTGAGATGGTAAATCTGGTTTTCAAAAGTGGCATCAATCTCTCTATGCACCTCACGATTCCCGAATGGACCTTCAAGATTTTCAAAAGACAGATGATAAGTTTGTGGGACGTCGAATCGAAAGCTTTCCGGTAATCAATCCAGGTCATCGAGAGATCACGCTGGTAGGATGCTGCATCTTTGCAGACACATCTATCGATAAGCAGGTCCTCCCTACATCCTGCTACGCCTTTCTTTGAGCCGCGTTGTTCATACATTCCTTGCCGCACATGTCCGATTGCCGAAACAATCCTATTATTTGGGATAGCAGTGAATATCTTATAAAGTGTGTTCAGACAAGTGATTGGCCTGTAATTCTTCGCGTAGATTAAGTTTCCCATTTTCGGCAAGAGTACTGTGCGCCCTTTCACTAAACATTCCCGAATCGGCTCTTCCGACTTCAAATATGAGGTGAAAATACGGGCTAGGTGGTAGTGGGTTGAAGGAAACTTCTTCCACCAGATGCTCTTGACACCATTTGATCCTAGAGCGGAATAGTTTTTTATACCTCTTAATACTTTTTTTACCTCCTCGGTAGTGATGGTTGGGCATCCTTTCTCAGGTGTTGTTACGAGGGCATTACACAGCTCCTTGAAGCTATTTATGTTCTTTGAGTCTTCATCAAATCTATATTGCACTTCGTAGACTTTCTTCCAAAATGCTGCTGATTTTCTTTGACCCACCTCTCTCTCCGCTCTAGACTCTCTTAGCGTCAGATAGTATCTGTATCCTCAACAATAGGCTGCATGATGTCTAGCAGCTTTGACTCGTTAAGTGTGTGATAACGGATTCGGAGTTCGCGCGAACTTTCGAACCTTAGCGGTAAGATTCCTGCCAGATGTTATATAGTCGTGCCATGTAACTATTTCGTTCAGGGGTTACACTTGCATCATAGCATTCTCGCAAGTCGTGATTTTGTAGTTTTTTCCACCTAAAAGCCCCAAGATTCCGTCGGTCCATTGCATGGACTCCATCTTTATTGGCTCCCCCAGCTGTAGAGTGGTCGCAATTTTTGGCTGACCCATTTTCGCGAGCCCTGCACTTTCTATTGTTTTGAAACGCACTTACTACAACTATGTTTGGTGTTATCATTGTTGTTCCCACGAGAAGCTAGGGAAAAGGGTTTGGCCATCCTTGTAGAGCCCCGCATACAAGGATAAAACTGCATACTTTCAAAGGTCGCCCGTTATCAGAGAGTCACCATTCTAGACACCTCACGCAGGTGCCATTCAGCTTTCGGCACGGTTTTCACACCTCCGCATGCGGGTTAATTCCTTCGGGACCATCCCTGAACAATTATCCGCGACTGCCCTCTGTGCAAGTGTCCACGTCATATGAGAATTCCTTATTTAACCAAAATACCCCACTTAATATGCAAAGCGTACCGACGAGCCACCAAATAATCGTAGTTCTTCATTCTACCTTGCTATGACATGTAGTTTGCTGAAAAGGCGATTAAAATGTTTTTTTTCCAGCCCAGCCGTGGCACAGCCTTTTCTGTTTAATCAGCTATTCACACGACCTTCTCGTGGCGACAGAAGGCACAACAACGCCAAGGCAGACGTACAAATCAAAATTGAATTTTTTGGATTTAGAAATAGCGAGTGAAACGAAAACAAAAATGGACAACAGAACGGATGGTGTTGCCAGTATATAGACGCGTTATTATTATAAATAACGACCGACGACAAGAAAAAGCGAGTAAAATGGGAAATTGAATAAAAGGTGTTTTCAGTGGCCCTAAGCCGTTATGCAAAAAAGAATAATTATCGCCCTGATAGCCAGAACAATTTTAGAGAAGATAATCAATATTATAATCAAGACAATCCACGCGGTCATCAAAATAATTAGGAGCGCGAAAATCGAAGAACAAGTTATGAAAACAATAGGTAGGAGTGCTCCATTTTGCCCCTTTTCATAAATAATATAATAATCGCAAGTAATAGAGTCAGCGCCCGAGCGCCAAGAACTGACCTGTCTGCAGCTAGCCGCCACACACGAACGCACGCGCACGTCTTATGTTTCGCTGCGATTTTCACTTGTTTTCCAGTGAACACTTTGCTGCGAAAGCTTATTCAACGTTACAAGTTTTTACTTTTTTTTATTTGCTTTTTTTTCTCCTGGATTTGATTATATTGTATATAATGTCGAAACTTACCAAAAGAGAAATTCTTGACTGTATTGACTGTATTGAAAATATCCCAGATTCAGATATAAAATCTTTCATGAAGAAAATGCGGGTTTTGAAATCTAAACGTGACACAAAATTTCAAGCTGCGCCAAGATTTTCAGCAAGATTTGAATTTAATAATGCTGAATGGTTAAATTCAAATTTTTCTGTTTCTTTTATTGCAGTACAAGATTCTGCTGCCTCTGCACACTTCGGCCGCCCATCGCTTAATTTTTCTGAAAAATCTGATCGTTCAAAACGTCGAGAAGTTTCTAAAATCAGTGCTGATCTGAAACATGATCCCGCAAGGTTAATTAAAGCTTGTCGCTACGCAGCGCAACAATCTGTAAATAGAGATTTGTATTCGATTTGCGATAATATTTCAGAAAATTTAGATACCCCAAGGATATTCGGCTTACATTATAATGATATTAGAGCTGCTAAAGAAGAATGCAGGCCACCGAAGAGAACAGTTTCTATTTCTGAAAAAAGCAGAGACAACAGACAATAGAAGTGGTTATTCAGTACATGAAAAGCAAAAGCATTATGGAAATAGAAGCAATAATTATGTGCTCTTGGGGTTTTGACGGAAGTTCTGGTTATTCGTGTTTTAAGCAAAACTACACATTAGTACGAGAAAACATTCCGCAGAGTGATAAAAATTTATTTGTTGCCACAGTCATTCCATTACGATTATTAACCGCAAACAGTATCATCGTAATCACCAAGATCTTATCGTCCTCTTACTATAGAATACACTAAAGAATCAGCAGATGTTGTTTTAAAACTAAAACAGAATGTTGAACATGAAATCAAAAAACTACAAGTTCTTGAAGTTAAATTGGATGATGATCATTTTATTCGTACCCATTTTTCTTTATTTCTTACCTTAATTGATGGTAAGGTATTGCATATTATTACTAATACTATGTCGATGGAAACCTCTCCAATGTGCTAAGCAACTCCGAAAATGTGCAACACTATCAACAACAAAGATAAGGGATTCTTTCTGCCAGATTACAAATCTCTGCTGCATGGACTCTCTCCACTTCATGCGTGGACCAGAATCTTCGAAACATGTTTGCATAAAGAAGAATTTGCACAAAGAAAGAAGAATGTAAAAAGTACTCTTTGGGAAAACTTAGGAATAATAGTGGACAAGCCAAAACCAGCAGGCTCTGGTACCATTAATGATGGCAATACAGCACGAAAGACTTTTGATAAGCCCGAACTTCTTGCGGAATATCTTAACTTCGATCCTTAATTACTTTGTAATTTCAAAACGTTTAATCACCCTTTCTTGTCATCTTACAATTGAACCAAAGAAATTCGAAACATTGTGAAATCCGACTGCTGAACTCTACATTCAGAACTACAACTGGTTTCCTATGCCATCGACACTGCATAAAATTCTTATGCATGGTGCTGCTGTCATAAGAACAAGTGTTCTTTTAGTGGGTATGCTCGCTGAGGAAGCTTCTGAGTCTAGAAATAAAAATGATAAAAATGACAGATTGTTTCACAGCACAAATTTCAGTCGCAAAGCAAACATAGAAGATATGTTTCAAAGAGCTATAGATAGCTCGGGTCCAATCATATGCTTCATTAATCTTCAATCTCAAAATATAAAAAAATGTCTTGAACCTTACTCCGGAGGTAAGAGATTTACTAAAGATTTTGCAAGAGGACAAATTGTGTCACTCCGACGTAAAAAGTCAGAACGTAAACGATGATTTGCCAGGTATCCAGCAAACATTTTATACTTTAGGCGATACAGAATTATTAGATGGTGAAGAAGGAATTTAACTTGAGAGACTAGGGAAACCCACACAGAAAGCACCCCAAACATTACAGTTCTGATAATTAGAAATTAAAATAAAAAAAATAAATAAAAAAGCATAGACATAATAAAATTAAACAATAACAAATAAAAATTTTAAAACCGCTGTGGTAGATAACTTATTATAAATAATTGTTTCATTTTACGTAGATCATCTCACTCGTCCGCCATATTGGACCCGCCATTTTCTTTTTTGAAATTTTGATACCAGTTTCGGAATCAGCACCCTCGAAGACCATATATAAGTTACCTTGAAATTCATTTTTGTACATTTTAATGTGTTTTCCGACTTTTGGCGAGGGAACCGGGATGCCTGGCCCACTGTGCATTGGTAAAATCGAAAATCTCTACTCTATGACAAAATTGAAGAGCAATATAACCATATATACAAAGTGGGAACATTTGACTCCTAAGCTAAGGGAGACATTTATTCCTTCAAACAAATACGCTCAAACAATAGGCCAAGCCACCTTATAAATTACTCAACCAAGTAATATAGTTGGAAAAGCAACCAGGAAGACCTCCAGACTTTGTTTGCAACATGAAACAATCTGTCATCATCTGGATTGAAGCTTAAAAGAAAAATGAGAAACATTGTCATACTCAAAATCTAACTATTGTAGGAGAAGAAAATGATCATAGTCTTACATACAAAATATTGTATTCCGAAAACTGGTTGAAAATATCCCACTAAAAATATACATAATCGTATCATAGATATATAAGAAAACTTACTTTATAAGCCGTATGTTAATAAGAAAATATGTAAAGTATGAAGTTTTATTAGAGAAATGAGAAATTCGAAGAAAAAATCCAAATAATGTTAATTAAAATAGAATTAAGTACCAAAAGTTTGATAAACCAATCAATTGAAACAAAACAAAATCTGGAACTGCAATTTTTTTTATCACTTAAACCACTTGATTTAACAGGATTGGGAAAACAAAAGAATAAAAGCACCACGCGATTAAAGATAAACAAATACGTTGAAAAGATTTTTAAAACGGAAATAAATATCTTCACTTCTTTTTTTTTAAAGAAAAAATCTTTTAACGATTATGAAGATTTGATTGTTTAGGAGGGGACTGAAGCAGTTCAGAATATTTGTGAATATAAAAAAAATATCAATTCAGAATAGGATACCAATATTTATATTACACTACGGAATGACTTCACATGAATTCATAACCAAAAGGGTTATATATATCTTGAGAATGTAGTTATCATGTAAAGGGGGATAAAATTGAAGGAAACCCGATAATTGCGTGCGCATTTATTAATGGAAAAGAGAGGGGGTAAATGGGTCTGGCGATTAGAGAGAACGATACGATACGAGGACTGATCGAGGACGTGCACTCTTTGCCTACCACTGCTACGAGCAGCTGCTTTTCCGCGGACGCATTAATGAGCTCGGTCCTAGTTCAAAAAATTTAATTAATTTGAAGAATTTAAATTTATTAATCAATTTGATTTTAATTAAAATTATAAACTCCTTGAAATTGTGCTAGTGCTTTGACAGATACTTCCATTTAAAAGGTTTAAATATTCAGGACTATAAATAAAAGTTCTTATTTAACCCGTTTTTGTTCGGAAGATTAATAACCTAATTCATAAGGTTCGAATGTAATTTTAAATATTGTTACTTGAACGAAAACTGTGCCAGTGATATAATTTTCATTTGTAAGTGTTCTACTATTTTAAGAAATCTGAGTAGGAGTTTTAACTTGTTTTCATTCGGGAGATAATCCAAAAAAAAATTCTCAATTGCAGAATGAAATAAAATAAAATAAAAATGATTCACTGATTTGAATTTGTGGATTTGTGAAATCTAGGAAAATCAGATTCAATCCCAAAATAAGCTCAAAAATGAATACAAATAAGAATTGTACTTAACTTACAAAAAGTAAAGACAATTAATTTTAAAAATAAAATATGTCTGGACAGTCAGAATCAAATTAGGCAGTGTTAATCGTTTAAATTTAAACAGAGCGAGTTCTGTAATATGAAAAAAATCATGAGTGGTGCCGATGCAAATATTCGACACCAATTTCTTGAAGAGAGCAAATTAAATCCGTCGAAAAATCAAACAGCTTTGGCATTTTTTCTATAACTACGATTTAGCCACACAATTGAATTAATTAAAATTAAATTAAAGATACAGTGACGGAAAACCGTGGGACCCCAAGGAGGAAGTACGGCTCACGAGCGGCAGGAAGAAAAGGGCAGGCATTACGCCAAAGGTATGTCGAACAGTGTTCTAATTTTCTATCCCCGAAATTGATATAAAATTCATTTGCTTATTGTTGTCCCAAAAGAACGTTAGTCTATAAGAATCATATCTTTATTTGCATTTAGTTATATCATTTAGTTATATATTACAGTTATAATCCTATGGCCAAGATAAAACGAAAAGGGCAGTGTGAAGTGATGACAAGTAGTGAAGCGAATATCGGATACAAGAAATTTAATTATTCGAACAATGAAATCTTATGCGGCCCTACCTGGAACTATGCTGGAACTTAGGTTAGAAGATTGTTTTCAGTTAAGTTCGAAAATTGTTTTCTGTCCGGTTTTATACGGATTCGATCAGAACATCGGAAGAAAAACATTTAATTTTCGCCCCACGAAATTTTCTGCGGCCCTAACTGGAACTATGCCGGAACTTAAAATAGAATACGTTTTTCATCTAATTTTGAAAATAGTTTTTGATGCGGTTCCATACGCCTTCGAAGCGTACATCGGAAACAAAACATTGGATTATTCGCCTGACGAAATCTTATGCGGTCCTTTCTGTAATTATATCGGAACTTAAGTGAAAAGTCTTTTCACCTAATTTTAAAACTGGTTTTGTATCCGGTTCTACATGGCTTTGACGCGAACATTAGATAAAATAAATTAAATTATTCTTTCAACGAAATCTTATGCGGCCCTATCTCGAAATATGTCGGAACCTAAATTAGAAGACTGATCTCTTCTAAATTCGAAAATGGTTTTCTATGTGGTTATATACGGCTTCGAAGCGAACAGTGAACATCACAAATTAAATTATTTTTCTGACGAAATCTTATGGGACCCTATCCGGGATTTGTCGGAATTTATGTCAGAAGACTCTTTTCATTTAAGACCAAGAACAGCTTTCTATCTGGATATATTCGCCTATAAAGCAAACATCGGAAATAGAAAATTGAATTCTTTGTCTGATGGGGTCTTTTACGGCCCTATCAGGAACTTTTTTGAGACAAAGGTAAGAAGACTGCCATTGTAAAAATGCCCATTGCGATTATCAGATAATTTTTTTACTTCATTTTTTTAATAATTTACTACTTTTGGATCGTTTCTAAATATTTTAAATATTAAAAGAGCAAAAGTATTGACCCTTTACTGAAATAAGTAAAATTCGATTATTTCTTTAACATATTTAAAAATATTATTTAAGAACTGTTATTTTCCATTAAGAATTGAGTAAGAAAGTATCATAAAATAATTCGATAAATTGAAAAATGCGCGTTTTATGGAGGTTTTGGTATTAAAGAAAATAGCTTATTTGTCGCCAACATTATTAAAGAATTTTTTGCACTTGATTTTTCTCTGTTGTATATTAACTTTGGATGGTCGATAAACTTTTTAAATATTTTAAGAAAAAGACTATCTAGCAGCTTTTAAAAAAAGTAAAAATTAGTTTTATATAGTTTACAAATACATTTTTAAAATTAAAGGAAAACGAAAATTGTCAATTTGCCTTATAACTACTCATTATAATCATGGCAGAAATTTAGTAAGCAAGCTAGAGCAAGCTAGAGCGCGCGGAAGAGTGCAAGTTTAGGTAGTTTAGGTAGGATTCTCGAATCCTCAACATTGCGAATTTTCAAAGCGTTTAAACGTGCGATTATATGTGTAATGTGCTATAATGGCGAATTGTGTACTTAACAATTATAAAAAATTAAGATTATATAATAATATGTTTAGAAATAACTCACACTCCTCGTAACTATGTAGTGAGCTCGTCTGTCTCGATTTAAGAACGAGATTAAGGAAAGCAGTTAACGCCTTTAAAGTTAAATGATAAGCAGTATTTTAGGCAATAAGTATCTCGGCAAGAGGTTGATCCTAAACACGACAATATATTTATGAAGAAAAGGTGGCATCATAGTCTTGAGCATCCGATTAACGCGCTCAAAAGGGTTAGCGTAAAAATTGTACGCAGAGTATTTGCATGAGCAATGCAAGGAAGTACACCATCGCTTAATTACTATTGCGAGGGGAGAAGAATAGTACCATAATGTGGGCGACTGCTAATATCCATGGTAATTTCAACATTCGCTGTCCCAAAAATCCGAGTGAAGCTTTTTTCTCTATTTTTCAAGATGACATACCACGCACCGTTTAACGGCATCGGCCAGATAGGGATAAAATTTAGGTTATAAATAATCAATAGTAACTCCCATGTAAGTTCTTATGGACCAAAATGGCCTTCTTGGGGTTCCATATGGCATTGGAAAATATTTTTCACTCGTTTAGGTCCCGGACAAGTATTGATATTCGACGATCAGTGCGCTAATAATGAAGCTTGTTTTCGGCAATGTTCCAATTGCGAAAATTTTTCGAGAAATTGATAACAGCAAGAAATAGACAAAAATAACACGACGTATAAGGTCGAAGATAAGGCTTATGGTTTATATTTGCTCTTCATTTATTCTGAAAAAGGCACCGGATATATATTATAAAGCATCTTTGCAATTAATTATGGCGTAGTTGTCCTCGAGCAATCGTCGGTCAACCTCGCCAATCTACCTGTCGTATTTTAAAGGCAATGTAACCAATGCAGGCTATTATGGTCAGTGATAACCGTAAAGTGGTATCCCTTAAGATAAGCAGAAAGCTCTGGAATTGCCCAAACGACTACGACATGTTCTTTTCAGTGTTATTATACTTGTGTTCGGCTAACTGTGGGGCTCTACTCGCGTAGGATATCACATACTCGATTTCATCAATAGTTTGAGTTAACGCTTTTCCTTACCTGTTATTACTTGCAACAGTTTCGACCTCAACAATAACCTCGAAATTCGAACAGATCAATACATGGGCCTTCGCTGAGCAAGCTCTAACTTCGTGGAAGGCTGGTTCCCGGTCCTCTTCCCAAATTCATATTTTTTGCATCCGCAGTCACTTGGTCGAATGTAGTTCTATCCTTACATAATTCTATTGAAAAATATGATACTACGAAGACGTTCTTAGAAATCGCCCTAATGCTTTTAAATTAGATGGTATTAGGTATTCCAATGTGGGTGCGATTTTACCAGTATGGACCTGCAGTCATATTTCCACGACCAGACAAACTAGGAGTGGAACTTGGGATATGCAGAACTCGCTTTTGTCCCAGTTCATTTTAAATGCAGCATTTGTGTTCCTGTCATTATTTTTATATCGGCTAGATAGGAAAAGCAATAGGGATCGATCTCTGGTACTATCCGACGATCCAATAACCTCTAGAACGCTTTATGAGCGGTGTCTGGCAGTATGTTGGAGAAGTTACAAATGAGGGTTTAGTAAGCACGGTTTGAAATTAAGAGTTTAAAAAACTCGATTTGTGCGTTTCTCCTTACTTTCGTAACGCTTGAGAGAGACCGTCGTTGACAAAGATAGAAAGAGAAATTACAAAATGCGATTTTGCGTTTGTTATGGAGGCATGAAAACATGCCATTTATAATTTTGTCCTGAAAAGTATCGTGCATGACTCCTTTAAACTGATATTCACGCATATTTTGCTTCAAGCGATTGATCAAGTATTTAATCTAGCTTCTTTAAGGCTCTATAATGACATCACCTAATATTTGATAAACTTCCGAGACTTGCGCAGCCATGACTTTAGGAGAAACTAAATTATGACTTCGTTTTGTGAGTGGGTGACATTCCACATCAATCACATACTAAATTAAATTTGGCATTTCTATTTCTCAGATATTTCTGGCAGTTTTTGTGGCTCAGATAAGAATCTCATCAGCCCTTTCTAACAACTCCTTCCTCCGTTTCCCGGCTTGTCAGACAGTGAGGTCACGTTACGTTTTTCCCCCAAATTAACCGAAAAAATATTCCTTGGCTTCGAAAATTTTTGGTGGCGATGACCTCCTGATTATAGTTTCAAAAATGAAGACATGATCCTTAGATATTATTAGTAATTCTTAGACATTCCTTCTGGCTCAGAAAACTTTCCGCTAGTTCTAAAATCGTTTCATCGATATCTGCGGTGGAACTTTTATCAGAGAAACATAAATTGTTATTTAGATTCAAGGGACTCTATTAGAGGATCAGATTCGCCCCTTGCTTTAAGTTAGAACCGTGAGAGTCATTCAGGCCTACACTTAGTATTTCAAGATTCACTAACGCAATACTAAAGTCTTCCTTATTGAAAGAGAAATTTCAAGCGTCTTTATTGTTGGAAATATCAGCTATTGTGATAAGTAGGTAATCTAACCAAGGATTTATAATAGAGATTAACGGCGCACTTCAATAGTATACAGGGTGTTCAAAAACTCTCGATACACCTAAATATCTCTCCAGGTAAATATTTTTTCAAAAAGTTCAAGGTCATTCTTGAAGTTGCTTTTAACGAGGAATCCAGTGGTGACCTTGAATTTGACCTTGAACTTGATCTTCAAGGTTATTTCAAGGTCAATTTT
>JAAAKG020143811.1:0-11281 GCA_010014905.2 Druon quercuslanigerum
TTATAGCATTTTCAAAATTTTTTAAATAAATCGAAAATCAAAGTTTTCAGCCAAACAATGCACAATATGACAAAAAGCCAATAGAAGAAACGCAATTATTTTTAAAAGCCCTACAATATTATCATACAATTTTTTTGGATTTTCTGGGAAAATCAAAATTTTGATTACACGAAAAACAATAAAAAATTAAAAATTCAATTTTAATTTTTAATTTTCAACAAAAAATGGTAATGTTACATTTTAAGTTAAAAAATATTAATTTCAAACAAAAAACACGAATTTTCAACGTAAAAATATGAATTTTCCACAAAAAAGTTCATTTTCAACAAAAAAAGGTAATTTTACATTTTCAGTTAAAAAATTTATTTTTAACAAAAAACACGAATTCTCAAGAAAATAGTTACATTTGAAATAAAGAAGATGAATTTTTAACAAAAAGTTTATTTTCAAAAAATTACATTAATTTTTAACAAAATAGTTGAATCTGCAACCCAAAAAGAGTATTTTTCAATAAGAAAGTTAATTTTTAACAAATAATGGTGATGTTATATTTTTAGTTTAAAAAATTAATTTAAAAAAAAACGAATTTTCAAGAAAATAGTTACATTTTCAATGAAAATGAATTTTTAACAAAAAAGTTTACAAAAAAAAGTTTAAAAAACAAGTTTATCAAAATGGTTAAATAGTTAAATTTCAACACAAAAATATGAATTTTCTGTAAAATATTTTAATTTTTACCAACAAAAAAAATTATTTAAAAAAAACGAATTTACAGAAAATAGTTACATTCGCAAAGAAGAATATGAATTTTTAATAAAAAGTTTATTTTCAAACAATTATTTAAATTTGTTTACAAAACAGTTGAATCTTCAACCCAAAAAGAGAAATTTTTGATAAAAAAGTTGAATTTTTAACCAAAAAGATTAAATTTATATCAAGAGCTGCATTTATGAACCAAAAATATGAATTTTCTAAGAAAAAATTGATTTAACCACGTTCTAATATTAAGCGTTAAAGAAAGATTTTCTATCAAAAAATTGGCATTTACATCCAAAAAATATAAATAAATTTTGAACAAAAAAGTTGAACTTTAACCAAAATGGTGAAATTCTTCAAGGTAAATAAATTACTAAACATTAGTATTCAAAGGCCAGAATTTTAATCTTGAATCGTTTTTAACATAAAACCTCTTGAAAATGAAACGCACCGTTTTGAAATTTAAATTAAACAAATTTCAAATTTATTATTTAAAATTATTTTTTTTATGGAGAAGAGGAAGGAAATAAACACAAAAAAGTCATTAAGTCGTATGCTTTATTTGACACACTATAAATCTACAACATTAACAGCGGTCGCAATACAAAGTTACAAACGAAAGCCAAATATTTTTTCGTTTGCTTGCCCACAACAGACTGCAAAGTGAGAATATTTCTGAAAAATTATTATTTAGTCATTTCGAAGTATTTTTAACGATAGAGAATAAATAAATATATTTATTCTTAAAATATGTGGCTATTTGCATCTAATAGTAATTTTATATTCATCAAGCATATATATTTAACGTTTGAAATTTAATATTCTGATTATTTAACAAGGACAATCAGATTTTTAAGTTTTAACAAGATAATTTTCAAGCTATAGTGTGTGACGTGGAACGAAGAAACCAGCCTGATGAGCAGAAAATTGATTTTCCTTATTGAATAAAAAAATTCCCATTGCTTCAAGATCAAAATTGAACTTTTTTGAGCTCTAAGGCTCGTTTCTTTGTTCAAGGGACATCATGTCGAACTCTTACAGTCATCTGCATTTTTACGAATTACCAAAATAGTCCGAATGAGATTTTTAAAAATTCATATTAGTGCTATTAGTAGCTACTAACTATTTAGATAATTCATTTTTTGTAACTTTTGGTCGATATAAACTGGAGCTTGTACAATCAACCGATTACTCTGAAGTTAGCTGATGAATGCAGCTCGGCTCTCATAAGTGGATAACAGCTCGCATGTGAGAGCCGAGCAGTTAGTCCAGCGGCACGCATGCGCGCATTGGCCGATCTTCTAGAAAAAGAGAAGACGTCGCTAAACTAAAATTTCTACGCCCCCCCCCCCCATTCTGCCAAGCCCACGCTTCTCCGGACGTAAGAACCGAGCTGCGCTCGTCAGCTAACTTCACAGTGGCTCTAATATCTCTCATGTCATGGAACTCCTTAAAAATTATTGTAGATTTGTGGAACGATAGATATATATTTAAAAACGTTAAAAAGGATTGTTTACAATCTATTTGAAATATGTTTTTAAATAATTATTAGGTCTACAAATTAATTGGGTGCATTTACTTTGATGTCTTGTTTTAGAGGCGGAAATTTAGACTCAATAACACAACCCACCTAAAAATTTACGTGCAGGATCCTCCGAGGATTCTGTATATGTTCCTGGATGCGATTGTGCACAGGTAACCTAAAAGGTTAGTGTACAGGAGTTTGGCAAAGAAAACTGTACATAAATCCGCGTCTCAAATCACTTTGTGAAGGTTCCTGTACAGCATTATTCAAATGTTAGCGTGCATACAGGCTGCTTTGCAGGATCATGTACAGGTTCCTTGTCAGGATTATGTACAGGTTCCTTTGTAAGATCATGCACAGATTCCTCCGCAGGATTATGCACAGTTTCCTTTGTAAAATCATGTACAGATTGTTTAAAAGGATCATGGACAGGGTCCTTTGCAGAATCATGCACAGGTCCCTCTGCAGGATCATGTGCAGGTTGCTCTGCAGGAACATGTAAAGATTCTTTTGCAACCTTACATACAGGTTCTTTTGCAAGATCATGCACAGATTCTTTCGCAGGATAAAGCACAGGTCTCTTAGCGGAATCATGTACAGGTCCTTTGCGGAATCATGTACAGGTCCTTAGCGGAATCATGTACAGGTCCTTTGCAGAATCATGTACAGGTCCTTAGCGGAATCATGTACAGGTCCTTAGCGGAATCATGTACAGGTCCTTAGCGGAATCATGTACAGGTCCTTTGCAGAATCATGTACAGGTTCTTTTGCAAGAGCATGTACAGGTTTCTTTGCAAGAGCATGTACAGATTCCTTCGCTCTAAGTTACAGACTCCTCCACTCTAATGTACAGGTTCCTTCGCAAGCTTATGTACAGGTTACTTTGCAGGATCATATACAGGTTCATTTGAAATATCATGTACACGCTCCTTTGCTCTAATGTACAGGTACCTTTGCAAGATTTGGTACAGGTTCCTTTGCAAGATTTTGTATAGGTTTCTTTGCAAGGTCATGTACAGGTATCTTTGCAAAATCTTGTATAGGCTCCAAGAGTTACAAGCCATCAAAATAAAGGCATCGCATTAATTTCTAGCCATAATAATTGTTATCGTAAATATTAAAACTAATGATGCCATTAGAAATATTAAAGAGCGCAAGTATTATTACGCTGTGAAGTGATCTCAATTCAAAACGTTCCCTTACTTTGAATCAAAAATAAATATTTATCATTCTGTTAAACATTATTGAGTCTATTATTTGTGATAATTAAGTGTTAAGAAAATATTTTCATTCGTGATATGCTTTAGTATGGGAAAAAATTCTTCGGGTAAGATAATGATAATTATAAAAATTATTTTGGCACTTTAAAAAAATACAATGATAATTTGGAGTTTCAACGTCGGCAGGTTTTTTATTAACTTTCCATTGTAACTGTGCGAGAGCGTAACAAGCTTGCAATATAATATTGTCCAATTTTCTTATACTCATGGCGAATTCTCTCATCTTTTCCATAAATTAGAATTCTTTTATTTGTCAAAAGTAAGGCATAATTGTTGTAAAATATTGTTGTACGAAAGCAGACTTTCCGTGAATCAGTATTTTTATATAATATAATATTTTCACAAATTTATCAACGTTTATTAAATTATAAATTGTGCCCCATTGTTTCAATTCCTCAACTTGTACTAACCGCTGATTCTGCAATTATTTCCCGACTCAAAAAAGTTTTATTTGAATCAAACAAATTCTATAATTGATACAGGGTCAAAAAAATGTTCGATTCAAACAAAAATCTAAATTTTTCTGAAAATGAAAAATATCGTATCAGTCTTGATTGGCTGTCCATAATAAACTTTGTACGAAGGCGCATTAAATCTTTCTAACAATCACTAAAGCACATGTAGCTACCTATATTCCTAATCAACAAACACTTTTTAAATCGTGTACTTGTGAATTTTTGAAAAAAAAAAACATTAAAATTTGTGATAGAGGAGAGTCGTCCTAAGTCGGCACTCTGTGTTAGACATGGACGTAATTTACGCTGACAATTGTGCATGTTAGCATGAAATTCGTAAACATTCGTAGTGTCCTTAGTCGGCACCAAACAGGTGGTCCTGAGTCGGCACTTTTTTGTTTATTTCGTTGTTCTTTGTGTGTTACTTTATTTTGTTCTGTTTCAAATCCATTTTACTCGTCGACTTATTCACTTTAATTTGTTCTTCCTTGTTGAGATTCACGTTTTGACGATTTTCATTATTACATTTTTGAAAAGTATCCATCCTATACATAAAATTTGACAATATTTTACATTTTTGTTCATTGTAAATAGTTTTAAATCGTCCATTTTTTCCTAAAATTCACATAACCTGACGTTTCTATTATATTTTAGCGGAAAAATCATGTGCCGTAATAGGACCAGAGGGTGCTGGCCTAGGACCACTATTTTGAGACACAGAAGAATCGACTTCTTTACTTTCATTTTTTCCTTCCTAGTTGAGATGCAGGTTTTGACGATTTTTATTATTGCAATTTTGAAAATTTCCCATCCTATTATTAAGGTTTTGCAATACTCTGCATGTTTTTAAAAAATGTAAATTGTTAAAATTTGCCCATTTCCTCTTAATACTTACATAACCTCACTTTTTATTTCATTTGAGCGGAAAAAATTATGTGCCGACTCAGGACCATCATTTTGAGAAATAGCAAAAATCGACTTCCTTACTTTCATTTTTTCCTTTATTGTTGAGATTCACGTTTTGACGATTTGCATTATTGCAATTTTGAAATGCTTCCAACTTATACATACAATTTGACAATATTTTACATGGTTTTTGATTGTACGTAGTTTTAAATCGTCCCTTTCCGCCTGAAACTCACACAACCTGACCTTTTTCGAGTATTTGAGCGGAAAAAATTATGTGCCATGTTAGGACCAGAGGGTGCCGGCTTAGGGCCGCTATTCTGAGACATAGTAAAAATCGGCTTCTTTACGTTCATTTTTAACTTCCTTGTTGAGATTCAGGTTTTGACGATTTTCATTATTGCAATTTTGAAACGTTCCCATCCCATACAAAGAGTTTATCAATATTTTACATGTTTTTTCATAGTAAATTGTTTTAAATTGTCCATTTTCTCCTAAAACTCACAAAACCTTCCGTCTTTCTTACATTTAAGCGGAAAAATTATGTGCCGACTCAGGGCCAGTTGGTGCCGACTTAGGACTACCATTTTGAGAAACAGCCAAAATCGATTTCTTCACTTTTTTCTTTATCTCCTGTTTCAGAGAAAAAAAGCTTGATGTGCCGACTTAGGACAACTCTTCCCTATCACACATAACAATATTTTGCTATGGGAAAACGAGTGCTTTCTAATTATTTTTGATCTACTTTGTCTAAATTGTCTAAATAGTCGTTTTACATTGGTCCACTACACTTCCTTTTTTTGGTTCACTGTTTTCATTTTTTTATGCTTGTGCAAGATTTAAGACTAGAAAATCTAACAAGATATTTTCGATGGCTTTCTCAGTCTTTTTCCTTCGTTTTTTCATCCTTTTGAATGTACGATTTTAATCCACTGGATATTACAAGCGTAAAACGTACTGTACAACTCGTATTTATTAGTGTGAAAAAAGCAACATTTACACCTATCAATATCATGTTTTATCTTATCTCTATTATCTTAGTAGGGTATTTTAAATTAGACGCGCTTCAAGCGAAATATTCATTTTAGTACAGCACGTGCGTTAATTAATGCCAGGTATGAAGTAAAATTAAAAAGTAGAGAATTAGTAGACTAATAACTTAAAAAAAACTAATAATGGCTACTAAATACAATTCCGTGAAAAAATTACAACATAATACTGACGATTGTTCTCTGCAGAACAATCCAAATATTTTCTCTCTTTCAATCTACAGTTCAGAGATGGAAAAATTTTGTAGACTTTTGAATATGTAAAAGCGCTACATACAATTTTTCTTTAAATTAGAACAAGTCGTTTTTATGTGGATAATATCACAAAAAAAAGAAAATGAAAAATTTTGGTGATCGGTTCTTTTTTTTTTAAATTTAAGCTTTTTGGCGCGCTCACTAGGTGCGCTCTATCTGTTATTTGCGTTCGAAGGAATTTCGGTGCTCGTAGACGTTTACTATATGGTTTTGGAGTCGCTGAATCTGCATTCGAGGTCCAAAAAACTCTACCACGTCAGGATTGTGACATAACCTCAAAAAACCTCATAAAAAATTTTTGTCATGTCCGGGAATCAATGTTCACTATATGTTTTTGGGGTAGCCGAATCCGAATCCGAGGTTTAAAAGAACACAAAACGTCAGGATTCTGACATAACCTCAAAAAACCTCATAAATTTTTTTCGAATCTAAGGTTCAGACCATGTTTAATATATGTTTTTGGGGTCGTTGAATCCAAATCCGAAATCCAAAACCCCCCGCACGCCAGGGTTATGACATAACCTCAAAAAACGTCATAAAATTTGTTTTCGATTCCGGGAGTCAGGCCATGTTTATTATATGTTTTGGGCTTCGCTAAAACCGAATTCAACATTTTAAAAAAACTCTGCTCTTTAAGAATCTAACGTAACCTCAAAAAACCTCATAACAATTTATTTTCGAGTCCGGGTGTCTGACTATGTTCATAATATGGTTTTGGGTTCGCTGAATCCAAATCCGAGGTTTAAAAAATCCCAAAACGTCAAGATTCTGACATAAGCTCAAAAAACCTCATAATTTTTTTTCGAATCGAGAGGTCAGACCATGTTTATTATATGTTTTCGGGGTCGTTGAATCCAAATCCGAAATCCGAAACTCCTAGCAGGCCAGGGTTCTGACGTAACCTCAAAAAACCTCATATCAATTTCTTTTCGAGTCCGGGGGTCAGACTACGTTTATGATATGTTTTTGGGTTCGCTGAATCCGAATCCGAGGTTTAAAAAACCAAAAACCTCAGGATTCTGACATAACCTCAAAAAACCTCATAAATTTTTTTTCGAATCGAGGAGTTAGAACATGTTTATTATAGGTTTTTGGGTTCACTAAATCCGAATCCGAGGTTTAAAACAACCCAAAACGTCAGGATTCTGACATAAACTCAAAAAACCTCAAAAATTTTTTTTCGAATCGAAGGGTCAGACCATGCTTGTTATATGTTTTTAGGATCGTTGAATCCAAATCCAAAATCCAAAAACCCCCGCACGCCAAGGTTATGACATAACCTCAAAAAGCTCATAATTTTTTTTTTTTATTCCGGAAGTCAGGCCATGTTTATTATATGTTTTGAGCGTCGCTATAACCGAATTCGAGATTTTAAAAAACCCTACTCTTTAGGAATCTAACGTAACCTCAAAAAACCTCATAAAATTTTTTTTTCGAGTCCGGGGGTCAAACTATGTTTATGATATGTTTTTAGGTTCGCTGAATCCGAATCTGAGGTTTAAAGAAACCGCAAACGTCAGGATTCTCACATAACCTCAAAAAACCTCATAAATTTTTTATTTCAAATCGAGGGGTCAGACCATGTTTATTATGTTTTTGTGGTCGTTAAATCCGAATCCGAAGTCCAAAAAAAAACCAACAAGCCAGGGTTCTGACATAACCTCAAAAAAAACCTTATATCATTCTTTTGACCAAAAAATTGAATTTGTGGAATGTATACCAAGAAAAAATGAATGATTAAATAAATTAATTGTGTACATCTAAAACATATTTCACGAGTTTCTTTGAAAATCAAAACCCTGAAATGCTGGAGCTTTTTAGACTACGGAATCGGTTTCAGCGACCCCAAAAACATATGGCAAACATGGTCTGACCCCCGGAATCGGGAAAAAAAGTTTTATGAGGTTTTTGAGGTTAGGTCAAAACCCTGACTTGCTTGCATTTGTTGGACCTCGGATTCGGATTCAGCAAACCCAAAAACATATAACAAAGATGGTCTGAACCCCGGACTAAAAAAAATTTTATGAGTTTTTTTGAGGTTATGTCAGAACTGTGTAATTTAATGAGCATTTATAAGCAGTTTGAATTAGGATTTACAAAAACTAACTTCTATCTTTATTAATAATAATTACATTATTTAAATTTCGCGGGAAAATGTATCGCTTTAAATTGGAAAGGGCGCGTAATTTAAATGTTAAAAGAATAATGCAATAAAAATTTGTTTTCTAGATAATTTTTGAACACTTGTTAGGCCAGTTTGCAAATAAAAAATATAAATTTTGAACCTTACAAATGAATTTTGAACAAAAATAATGAATCTTCAACCAAAACAAAAAAGAAATTTCAACAAAATTATTTGTTTTTTTTTAATCAAAAAGAGAAGAATTAAATTTTTAGTTAAAACAATCAATTTTTAACCTTTAGTCAAAAAAAATAATTTTTGACTAAAAAGAAACGAGTTTTTATCTAAAAATATGAACTTTGACCAAATAGTGATTTTTTTAACCCAAAAGATGAATTTTCTGTAAACAAAAAAAGAATTTTTAACTACACATTTTCATTCGACTAAAGAAATGAATACTTAAGAAAAAATATAACACTACAATTTACGGAAAAAGATTACACTTCTATCAAGAAGGTAAATTTTTCACACAAAAAAGGAATTTTTAAAGTGAATTTTCAACTAAAGGGATAAATTTTTAACCAAAAAATAAAGTTTTAACTAATAAGAGTACTCTTCTACCAAAAAAGACGGATTTTCAAATTCAATTTTCGACTAAGAATTGAATAATTAAATTTTCAGAACAAAACTTAATTTTCAGTTAAATCAAATAACATTTTTTTAAAGAAATAGTATAATTTTCAACGAAGAAAATTAAATTTTTACAGTTACATTTTTAGTTAAAAAAATTAATTCCAAATAAGGTAAGACGGATTTTGGACCGAAGGATCAATTTTCAACCAACAAGATGATTTTTCTTCCAAAATAGACGAATTTTTATCATCAGAATACATTTTGAACCGCATACTTCATTTTTTAAAAGAATTTTTAATTGAAAAGAGAAATTAGTCACCAAGAAGCTTAAAAAAATTTTTTCGACGACCTCGAATTTTCCATTAAAATACAGGAATTTTAAACCAAATATTTAAATTTTAAACTTAAGAAGATACATTTTAAAAGAAACATGTACGAGTTAAATTTTTAGTTAAAACACCTAATTTACCGTAATTTACCGTAATTTAAAAAAGTATATGTTTATTTCCCTCTAGAATGTTTTTTTAAATGTACGTATTAATTATGATACATAATTGCTTAAAAAATAAATGCTTTAAATTCTCTTAAATGCTCTATGAAGGTTTAATTATTATTTTTGTCCGCTCGAGAATTTAAAGGCTGTCCCCACCTCTGCCGCGAACTTCAGGTTATTTTTGCCAAGCGATTTTCATTGGCTGCCCCACCCTTGTATCGATGCGCGCGCTGCAAGCAACTTTTTCAACTGCGCATGTGCCGAAAAGCGCGGGTCGATTTGAAATCAATAAACACATACTACATTTTTTTTCTAATTTGCACCTTGAGAAAGACAAAAAGCTGTGTCGACTTCGACACTTATATTTATTTTTGAAATAAAAGTTTTGTATTATAAAGAATCGAAAGCCAACAAAATTTTTCCTTTTCTCTTTTATGCAAAATTGTCTATATCCTAATCCCATGCGAAGTAAATCTAATCCTGACATCAATTTTTGAGTTCTACAAAGATTCTCAAAAGATTCCTCATTTGTGGATTATCTTATAAAGATTTTTTTTAGTTTTTCGCCAGCACTGGATCTGCTGAAGAATTGATGATTTGCAAATCATGATTTTGTTCTTCCACTTTTTATTATGACGCGATACTAAACTATTTACGTCGATTCGAATTTCCTTTGGAGATTAAAAGTTACATCCACGTTATTGTTAAACGTGGATTCAGCTTCAAAGTAGGAACACGACTGATTTAATTGTTGCTAAATGTCGTTCTTTAGATGAAAACTGGAATTAGTAAGCTGGACTAGCAACTGTAGAAACTGTCTTTGAGGATGCATGTTGTCCCTGAGCAGAGGCTCCACTTCTCACTCCTCGGAATTTTAAATAAGCGTCGTAAATGTAGGCAACTGTTGCGCAGAAGCCGAAAAACTGTGAAAAATCAGAAAATTTATTAGACAATATAATTTTATTTATGAATAATGGGAGTCCAAAAGCGGAAATACTAAGTTGTCCTACAAGGAGCTAATTTTTTTATCACGCACCCTTTTGAGATACTTGCGGGTAAAATGCAGAAGGAGGTCCTTCTAGAGTCGCTACGTGTCAGACCTGGTTACAGCTGAAACGCTACCGCGATTTTACCCCTTTTTGGGGATTCCATTTCCATTTAATTTAAACTTTTAAAATTAAAATTTGAATCTTCTTCAATTAAAAAATTTTTTTATTCAAATTCTAAACAATTTATACGTATAAAATGGAAGGTAATAACAGTTTTCAATGAAACAGTTTTAAGTGAAATGCAGATAAACTAAAAAAAATCAGAATTTTTAACATTTATAAATTATAAATTATTAATTAATTATTAATTTATAAATCTATGTTAACATTTTCAATTCTTTAAATTAAAAAATCAATCACTGAACTTTAAAAATTTTCAAAATTATATCAATAAGTAATTTTAGGTTAGAAACATTAAAAATTTAAAAATTTAATTTTTTTAAACTGAAAATTTCTTAAATTAAAAGTTAAATTATTTCCATTTTAAATAGTTTAAGCATCCTTAAAAAGCGTTAAAATTTTATTTCAAAATCTTAAAAATCTAGAAGTTGGTTTATATTTTATCAAATTTAAAATTATTTTTGAAACTTTTTCAGAAGTTCTAAATAACTTTTAAAATTAATTTAATCTGTCCTAAAACTTATAGAAAATCCTACGAATTACAAAAAATATCCTTAAAGTTTGAATTTATAAATAAAAATTGACCAATTATTATTTTTAGAAAAAATTTTATAAAAAAAATAGTAATTATAGTAATT
>JAAAKG020143813.1:0-11281 GCA_010014905.2 Druon quercuslanigerum
CCCTCCCTACCGAGTGAGTCACGCCTACCCCGAAAGGGAAACGGCTTAATGGTGTAATAATAATAATAATAATATTCGTACATGATAACTTTAATGACACTTTTTTTATCATTACATCAATAACAATAGAATTATTAAGCGAAATATTGTCTTAAGATCTCTGAAAACAAATGTTCCCAGAAATTAAAATAGTTTAAACAATTAAAATTTATTTAAAAAATGACAGCGTATTTTTTAATCACGTGATTAGTGATTATTTATAAGAAAAAAAAACTTCTAAAAAGCGTTACTAAACTGAAATTTTTCCAATTTTTATTAACTTTTCACTTAGAGTGAGTTTATAATTATTTTAATTTAACAAACATAATTCTTCAAGCAATTTATTATTGTTTATAACTCTCTTCTATTAGATAATTGTTAGAAATCTGCTGTTTTCTGAAATTTTTACTTTTGCTTTGAATTTTTAGTTGTGAACATATAATGAATAAACATTAGACAAGCAAACTATATTATCATCAGAGAATAACAGAAATTCTTAACGTTTTTGCAGACTAGATGGAACTATAAATAAAAATAAATAAATTGTATCAGCAATTAGATTCGTTAACATTAATTAATTATTACCTCACTCCAATTAAAAAGTGGACAAAAAGAGGAAATTTTTATAAAAAAGAGCAACTATATAGCATTATTATAGAAGAAAACAGTTATACAAAATAATAATGTGTTCAAACAATTATTTTCGTTGAATTTTAATTATTTTTACTTTGCTTTAAGTAAAAAATGGACAAAAAGTTAAATATTTAAGAAAAAACTGCAATAATTAATTAATGTTAAAGAATCTAATTGCTGATATAATTTATTTATTTTAATTTATAGTAGCATCTAGTCTGCAAAGACTTTAAGAAGTTTTGTTCTTCTCTGATGATAATATAGATTGCTTGTATGATGTTTATTAATTATTTGTTCATAACTAAAAATCCAGAGCAAAAGTAAAAATTTCAGAAAAGTAGCAGATTTCTAGGAATTATCAAATAGAAGAGAGTTCTAAACAATAATAAATTGCTTGAAGAATTATTTTTGGTAATTTTAGATAACCTCACTCTAAGTGAAAAATCGACAAAAAGTTGAATATTTCAGAAAAAACCACAACTTTCTAGCATTAATGAAAAAGATTCTTAAAAATAAATATAATTTTTTTAAACAATTAGGTTCGTTAACAGTAATTATTATTTTATTGACTGTATTCTATGAGAAAATTGCTAAAAATATTACTAAATTGTTTAAAAAATGTATCTAAACATTTAATTATCAGTAGGAAGTGCCGTCCGTAAACACGATAACTCTCGAAAAAATGAACGGATCAAGTCGATTTTTGGCACACTTCTTTTAGGCCCTAAAAGAAAGGACGAGTTCTTTAACCAGCCATTTTCGATAAAAATTCAAAAAGTGAGCGCATTTTGAAAATTTTTAAACTACTTTTTTCTGAATTTGAAAATTCCATGTACGGATATTTGTAGTATTAAAACAGACTAACAATTGATTCTAATGACTTTTTTCGATAAAAAGAATATTCTTAGAGTTATAGCATTTTCAAAATTTTTTTAATGAATGGAAAATCAAAATTTTAAGCCGAAAAAAAGCACGATATGAAAAAAAGTCAAGACAAAAAAACATTGTTTTTTGATAGCGCTTCCAGATTATCATAACAACTTCTTGGATTTTCTTGAAAAATCGAAAATTTAAATTTTGATGGCACAAAAAATAATGAAAAATCAAAAAAATTAAATTTTTTGATAAAACTATGCAGGATACGAAAAAAGATAAATTAACAAATATTGTGTCACTAAAAAATATTTACAAATTCGTTATTAATCACTTCTTGATAGGACGCGTACTTTTTGTTTTATTCGTGAAAAATAACGTTGAAGATAAAAAAAATCAAAATTTGTGGAAAAACGACAGAAGTTACGAAAAAAATGACAAAACAAAAATTGTTTGTCCGAAAAAGAGCTACAAATTTGTAATGAATCACTTTTCGATAGGAGACGTAGTTTTGGTTTTAATCATAAAAATGGAATTAAAAATAAAAATAAAAAATTGTGGAAAAACGACAAAAGGTACGAAAACAAATTGATAGAAAAAGTTATTCGCAAAAAAAGAGATAAAAATTTGTACTTATTTTTAACAATATCATCATTTATGATTATGAAAGTATTACAATAGACAAACGACGCAAACTACAAAAAAAGTCTTAAGAGAAATTATAGCTTTTGAAAAATCCTACAAAATGTCTTTTAACCATTTCCCAATAGGATTCGTAATTTTGTTTTTATTTATCGTAAGTAATATGCAGAAAATCAAAAATTCCAATATTGCCGCAAAAATAACGAGATGCTTAAAAAAATATAAAAGAAGACTTGTGGAATATTTTCCTTTAGCAATTAAAAAAATTGTTTAATTTCCAAATTTTTTATAAAAAAATCGCAAAAGAATTAGAATTAAAAATATTTTAATTGATGACGTTCATTCTAGACATCCTTTAACACAAAAAATTGCAAAAGAAATGAATTTTGAAACAAATACTTAAATTTTCAACTAAACAAAAATAAATTTTCAATAAAAAATGAATTAGTTAATTTCTTAGTTGTAAACATTAATTTTGAACAAAAAAACGGATTTTTAAGAAAATAGTTCAATTTTCAACCTAAAATTTTAAACAAAAATGACCAATGTTTAACTATGAGATAGTTGAATTTTAAATCAAAAAGATGATTTTTCAAATAAAACAATGAATCTAAAACTGAAATAGTTAAATTCTCAATAAAAAAAATTAATTTTCACTAACAGAGGAATTTTCAACTAAAACTATGAAATATTTCATAGAAATGAGTTAAATTTTCAGTTAAAAAAACTACTTTCTAACAAAAACTAACTTTCGAACAAAATTTACATTTTTAAACAAAGTGATGAATTTTCAACTAAATTTGTAAATCTTTAACTGTAATGGTTAAATTTTAAACCAGATAGTTAAATTTTTATCTAAAATGATGAATATTTAACTAAAATAATTAAATTCTTTACCAAAAAGATCATTTTTGAATAAAAAAAGAGTAATTTCTACAAAAAAATACGAATTTTCAACTAAAATTGTAAATCTTTAACTGTAATGGTTAAATTTTAAATCAGATATTTGAATGTTTAACTAAAATGATGAATATTTAACTAAAATAATTGAATTTCTGACCAAAAAGATTATTTTTGAATAAAAAAAGAGTAATTTCTACAAAAAAATATGAATTTTCAACTAAAAAAGACGATTTTTCAGCCAAAAATTGAATAAAAAATTTTTTATTCAAAAAATGAATATTTATTCAAACAAATAAATTTTTTAATTTATAATTTTAAAATATTTAAATGAAATAATATTTACACTTTCGGTTTAAAAATTAAAATAATTTTCAACCAAAAAGAAAAAAATTGTTCAACGAAATAGTTAATTTTTTGACAAAAAATTCCTTTTTATTCAAAGAAAAAATAAGTTTTCAATCAAATTGCTCATATTTTACCCAAAGTGAATTTTTAATTAAAATAATGAATTTTCAAAAAAAAAAAATTTCAACAAAAGAGTTTAACTTTCAGCAAGGTAGTTTTTTTCCAAAGATGAATTTTTAACTAAAATATAAACAATTAACTTTAATACTTGAACTTTTAACCGAAAAGAATAATTGTTAAATTAAACTGACGAATCTTCAACTGGATTTGGTGAATTTTATATAAAAAGGTGAATTTTCTACAAAAAAGGTGAATTGTTCACAGAGTATACAACTTTTTAAACTAGTTTAATTTTTAAATATAAAAAAATTAAATAATAAATTAGAATATATTTATATTAAACTGAGATAATCTAAAAAAATCTATGAAAATTTAATAGTTATAAGTTAAATTTTAAGTTAACAAAAACTACATTTCAACAAAAACTAACTTTCAGCAAAAAATAACTAATTTTCGAAAAAAAGTTACATTTTTAAACAAAGTGATGAATTTTCAACTAAAATTGTAAATCTTTAACTTTAATGGTTGAATTTTCAACCAGATAATTGGATTTTTAACTAAAATGATGAATATTTAACTAAAATAATTTAATTTTGACCAAAGAAGATTATTCTTGAATCAGAAAGAGTAATTTTTACAAAAAAATATGAATTTTCAACCAAAAAAAGATCATTTTTCAACCAAAAGTTGAATAAATAAATTTTTAATCAAAAAATGATTGTTTAACCAAAGAAATGAATTTTTTTTCTATAATTGTGAAATATTCAAATGGAATAATATTTAAATTTTCAATTTAAAAATCAAAATAATTTTTAACCAAAAAGAAAAAAGATTTCAAACGAAATAGTTAATTTTTCGACAAAAAATTCCTTTTCATTCAAAGAAAAAATAAGTTTTCAATCAAATTGCTCATATTTTACCCAAAGTGAATTTTTAATTAAAATAATGAATTTTCAAAAAAAAAAAATTTCAACAAAAGAGTTTAACTTTCAGCAAGGTAGTTTTTTTCCAAAGATGAATTTTTAACTAAAATATAAACAATTAACTTTAATACTTGAACTTTTAACCGAAAAGAATAATTGTTAAATTAAACTGACGAATCTTCAACTGGATTTGGTGAATTTTATATAAAAAGGTGAATTTTCTACAAAAAAGGTGAATTGTTCACAGAGTATACAACTTTTTAAACTAGTTTAATTTTTAAATATAAAAAAATTAAATAATAAATTAGAATATATTTATATTAAACTGAGATAATCTAAAAAAATCTATGAAAATTTAATAGTTATAAGTTAAATTTTAAGTTAACAAAAACTACATTTCAACAAAAACTAACTTTCAGCAAAAAATAACTAATTTTCGAAAAAAAGTTACATTTTTAAACAAAGTGATGAATTTTCAACTAAAATTGTAAATCTTTAACTTTAATGGTTGAATTTTCAACCAGATAATTGGATTTTTAACTAAAATGATGAATATTTAACTAAAATAATTTAATTTTGACCAAAGAAGATTATTCTTGAATCAGAAAGAGTAATTTTTACAAAAAAATATGAATTTTCAACCAAAAAAAGATCATTTTTCAACCAAAAGTTGAATAAATAAATTTTTAATCAAAAAATGATTGTTTAACCAAAGAAATGAATTTTTTTTCTATAATTGTGAAATATTCAAATGGAATAATATTTAAATTTTCAATTTAAAAATCAAAATAATTTTTAACCAAAAAGAAAAAAGATTTCAAACGAAATAGTTAATTTTTCGACAAAAAATTCCTTTTCATTCAAAGAAAAAATAAATTTTCAATCAAATTGCTCATATTTTACCCAAAGTGAATTTTCAGTTAAAATAATGAATTTTCAACCAAAAAAAATAATTTTCAACAAAAGAGTTTAACTTTCAGCCAAGTAGTTTTTTTCCAAAGATGAATTTTTAACTAAACTATAAACAATTAACTTTAATACTTGAACGTTTAACTGAAAAGAATAATTGTTAAATTAAACTGACGAATCTTCAACTGGATTTGGTGGATTTTATATAAAAAGGTGAATTTTCTACAAAAAAGGTGAACTTTTCACAAAGTACACAACTTTTTAAACTAGTTTAATTTTTAAATCAATAAAAATTAAATAATAAATTAGGAATTATTTATATTAAACTGAGATAATCTGAAAAATCTATGAAAATTTAATAGGAACAAGTTAAATTTTCAGTTAAAAAAACGACTTTCCAAAAAAAAAAACTTTCAGCAAAAAATAAAATCTTTAAATATAATAAAAAAAAATATTTCAAAAAAAGTTAAATTTTTAAACAAAGTGATGAATTTTTAACTAAAATTGTAAATCTTTAACTAGAATGGTTGAATTTTAAACCAGTTAATTGAATCTTTGACCAAAACGATCATTTTTGGATCAAAAAGACTAATTTCTACATAAAAATCTAAATTTTCAACTAAAAAAATCATTTTTCAACCAAAAGGTGAATCAATAAATTTTTATTCAAAAAACGGATTTTTAACCTGAAAAATAAATTCTGAAATATTTAACTGGAATAATAGTTACATTTTCAGTTTAAAAATAAAAATAATTTTCAACCAAAAAGAAAAAAAATTTAATCAAAATAGTTAATTTTTCGACAAAAATTCCTTTGTATCCAAAGAAAAAATAAGTTTTGGATCAAATTACTCATATTTCACCCAAAGAAATGAATTTTTAAATAAAATGATGCATTTTTAACCAAAAAAATTAATTTTCAACACAAGAGTTTAACTTTCTGCCAAGTAATTGTTTTTCCAAAGATGAATTTTTAACTAAAAGATGAACAATTACCTTTAATACTTGCACTTTTAACCGAAAAAAATAATTGTCAAATTAAACTGACGAATCTTCAACTGGACTATGTGAATTTTATATAAAAAGGTGAAAAAATTAAATAATAAATAAGGATTTATTAATATTAAACTGAGATAATCTGAAAAATCTGCGACTTTTTAGTTAAAGAAGAAATCACTTTTCTAAATTGACCAAAACCATTAAAATAGCAAAAACTTGAATTTTACTGCGACCAGAAGTCAATACCCATTTTTAAAATTAAATTCCCGGTTTTTCCCAGTCTATAAACTTCCTGGTCATTTCCCGGTCTTTCTCGGTTTCGCGGTCAAGTCGCCACCCTGAAATTCGAAAAAAAAAATTTGTACCACCCTAATGTGGACGCTCCCTTATGACACATTGATATTCAAACTGCCTCCTTGACTGGTGGCGCCAGAGAAGGCGCGGACACGACAAGAACTCATCATCACTTGTTGAATGTGCCAGCATCGCTCCTCCAGCACTCCATGCTCCAGCACGTCTCACGTTGAGACGCTGTGACGCGATTTTTGTTTTCTTTTGTTGCTTGTTTTGTCTGAAGTGCATGTACATTGTTTTATTAAACTCGTTCGGCGCGTGTGAAAGAGTGTTATTTGTGATGTGATTGTTAATTGTGCATAATAATTGTGTGATTTGTTCGCGAACGTCTAAACTGATTTATTCCTTCACAAAGATCCTGTGGCAGTCATTCGTTTTGTTTACTTTCCTTCTGGATCCAGAAATCATGGTAAGAAACGAAGAAAGATGCTCCGTTAGTGCCTCATTGAGAACTGAGCAGTTAGCTCCCAATTAACCCTCTTAATTAAGCAGTGCATGCCGGGAAAGTGTACAATTTGTCATTGTTCCTTGCATTGAACTCTTTTCAAGAGTGCAGATATTTTTATTTTTTCTCATAATAATGTCTTTAAAATCTTTAAAATACTTTATTTTGTGTAGATAAAAATGAGACTACTTAAAAAAACTCAATTTACTTCAGTTATGTCTGTTCTGTTCGTGTAAAAACTGAAAAAGAAATTGATTTTCGAATATTTGTATTGCTCAAAATAAACCAATTGTAGTACAATTTTATTTCGGTACGTTTCGACGCCGTTTCTTCAAAATGTAACTATTTTTTTTCGTTTCAAGTTACATTCATTCATGACCAATTGAAATAATCACGCGGTTTCAATAAAATCGCTGACAGTGACGATGCTATCTGTTCAAATCAGTTTTTGCTACTTCAGTCATTTACACATAATGCTGACCAAGATCAGAGAGACACTATTTGAAACAGAAGCTTTATAAATTATTTTAACATCTCCAAAATCAAACTGATATAATATTTAATTTGCAAATTAATATTTTTATGAATGTTGAATATTCATTAAAAATTATTATCAAAACATGAAAGCATGTAATACATGACTTAGTATATGCTATCTTGCTTTAAGTACATTGTAAAATGTGCAATTTTACGCATGAGATGCATTTAATTGCCTCTGCGTGAAAAATGCACGTGCGTTTAGTTTCATGTAAAGAGTGTATTCATAACACGAACGCTTCTTTGAAACGGAATTCTCTTAAATGTTTAGTGTCGAAGGTTTAATTAGGCTTTTAATCTGAATCTACTGATAAAATGATTTAAAAAAAAGTCTCTCGGAATTTTTTTTGGTTTGACAAATCTCCAATATTCAGGCTACTTTCAAAATTCTCAGGTCAAAGACGTACCAGCAGGGCGCAAAGCGAAAGGCTGCAAAGTAAGGAATTCATCCTCAGTTCCGTTATCCCTCGGTTATTGTATAGTATCTATACGGTGTAGCTATAGAAATGCTTCTACGAAAGTCTCAGGTCAAATTTGTATTTACTCCATTTTTAAGATACAGATTCAGGACGGCCGATGGACCGGGAATTTTATGAGACCGAGAAATGACAGTGAATTGATTTATTACCCGGAATTTTTATAATTTGTAGAAAAAAGCTGTCAAGTTTGATTTCACCTGTTTTAAAAATACTCAGTTGAATTTTTGTTTTCAATTATATAATTCAGTTTACAGTGTGTAATTCAAAATATTTTTTTTGTGGGTAATTCTGAAACAGTATATTTAGATTACTACGTTTTCCAACTAGGGAAAGAAACAATAATAAAAAATTTGTATGTGTTTCTAAGATTGATAATATTTAATACATTCTTTTTACAAAAATTTAAATAGAAATATTTCTTTCATGAAATTGAGGTAAAATGATTTGTTTCCCTTTATTTACAATTTTTATTTTTATGTCTCTAATAAGAAACAGATTTCTTTTCAATTCTTAATTCAAAATATTTCACTTACAAATTTTTTATTTTAATTTTTATATCTAAATTTTTCATTTAAAGAATTTTAAAATGCAATTTTAAAGACTTAATAAATTAAAAGTTAGTAGAGTTTGAAATTTAAAATTGTTGGTAAAAAAAAACTTTTTAGTTGATCAAATGTGAATATAAATTATAATGATTTATTAAATTAAACTATGCATTAAGAATTAATTAGTGAGTAATAATTTATTTTACAAGGCTATTTAGAATCAGTTCAAAATTTAGGAATTTCTAGATTTTAACGTTAAAAATGAAACTGTTTCAATTGGAAAGTTTAGTTAGTTAAACAAATATAAACGCCAGACTCAACTGAAACTTTATAAACTATTTTCAATTTTAAAAAATATTCAAAATAATATTTTTATAATTAAAGGCTTTTATTAAATTTAAATTATGGTTGAAATTTAAATCTTTAATTGAGAAAAAAAAACAATTGCTTATTCTTCAGTAAAAAAAAACTTTAAACTTTACGATTTTAATTGTTCGGTTTCAAGAGATTTTTAGATTTTCATGTATAATAAATGTTGAACGCCTACGATTCCTAAAAGATTCAAGTAAGGTCTGAGAAGATTCAAAATTAATTAAAAATTTGAAATGATTTTAAGTATTCCAAATGAAGTGTCTATGCATACCGCCAAAGTCAGGATATTTGTACCGAAATTTCGGCGCAAATAGCCCACGACCTAATTTAAAACAAAATATAGATCGATTTCGAACAAAAAATTTAGAAGCTTTTGAAGAATTATGAAATGTTTCAAAAGAATGAAAACATTTTCTTAAGATTCCTATGAAAATTGAAAATATCTTTTTTTGAAAAATTCATTTAAAAAAAATTAAAAAATGAACAAAAATGAATCTGGAAGATTTAAAAGAAATATTTATAATATTTCAGGATTACAAAAATTTTTTTAGAAATAATTCGTATAATTTGAAAAGATGTTTAGAAGTTCTGAAAAAATATGAAAAATAATTTAAATGTTGAATAAATGTAAAACAATATGTAGATGTTTCAAGATTTTGAAATAAAATTTTTAAGCTTTTTGCGGATTTTCAAACTATTTAAAATGATAATCATTTAAATTTTTATTTCAGAATATTTGTGATCTAGGGTATTAAATGGGCATAAATGACGTAAAATTGTTTTCTGAAACTTTTAAACATATAACCCCCCCCCCCTCCATTCTTACTTAGTGTTTGCCGACTTCATTTGTTGTGTTAATTTATTTAGGTGCTATCCAAAAATAGCGTAGGGTGATTTGAATGCTGGGGAATTTTTGTTAAAAACTTACTGTTTCTTATAAATGAGCAAAGTAATTATATTTTTAACCAAAAAGTTCAATCCTCGATAAAAAAATGTGATACGGAAGATTTTTACCAAGAAAGAATTTTTTATTAAAATTAACAACAGTTAAATCGAACCAAAAAAACTAATTTTAAACAAGATAGTAGAATCCATTTCATTTTAAACCGAACAGCTGCAGTTTTAAGAAAAAAATTTTTTTTTAAATATTACAAATTTTCAAATAGAAAAGGCGGATTTTCGACAAATTACCTAAAGTTTTAACAGAACAGTTGTTCTTTTAAACTTAAAAATATCAAATTTCAACAAAAAAGGAATAGTTAAATTTTTATTTTAAAAAATCTGAATTAAAGAAAAGCAATTTTGTACAAAAAAGTTAATTTTCAATAAAGAAGTTGAATTTTTAACTGAATAGTTAAATTTTTTTTTACAGAAATTTAATTTTTAACTTCAAAAGGTGAATTTTCAAAAAGAAATGTAATAGTTGATATTTCAAACAAAAAACATTTTAATTATAAATAATAAATAGGTTAATTTAACCAATAAAGTCGAATTTTCAACAAAAAATTTGAATTCACAATTACACCGATCAATTATTAACCGAACAGTTACATTGTTAATTAACAAAATTGATTTTATACACAAAAAAGCGAATCTTAATAAAGTACAACATATATAGTTACATTTTCAATAAAAAAAACTGATTTTCTACCAAAAAAGTATTTTTAACCAAAAATATTTTTTCATTTTAACTCCTTTTGTGAAATTATGTTACAAAAATTGAGTTTCAAGCCTTGTGCAATTTTTTTTACACAAGTTACATTTTTAAGCTTATGTTTAAAAAAAATAAATACATCTAAAAAATATATTAATTTTATACTAAACATGATGAATATTCGACAAAAAACGGATCAATTTTTTAAGGAAATATTTGAGTATTCAACTATAAAAATTAATTTTCAACAACTTATTTCTGTCCAAATACTTGAAATTTCGTGCCGAAAACACGAAACAGATTTGTTTTTAACCAGAAATTTGTTTTTTTAAAAGATGGAATTTCTAGATTTTATTTTAATTGAGTTGTGAAAGTTACCTCAATTTACCAATGAAGAATTCTTTTTATTAAAGTCTTATTTTGGTAAAATATCAAAAATTGAGATTGAATAAATGACAATCTTTTTAATGTTAGAAAATGTTTAAAAAAAATGTTTTATGTTTTTGATT
>JAAAKG020143814.1:0-27407 GCA_010014905.2 Druon quercuslanigerum
AAATCACAAAAAAAAGAAACATTGCAAAAAAAAAATAAAATAATATTAGCAACGTCTCGGCACTTATACAGTACCTTTATCAAGGCAAAAAATAAATTAATTAAAAAAAAAAATAATTATTAAATAATTATTAATAAATTTTTTTAAATTAACTTATTTTTTTGCCTTGATAAGGGTACTGTATGAGTGCCGAAACGTTGGTAATATTATTTTATTTAATTTTTCAATGTTTCTTTTTTTGCGATTTGATAATATTAAAAATAAGAAAGACGAAAGAAAGAAAAAAGGGGATGTGGTTGGTTGCCTTCTCAGTTTTCTTTTCTCTTCTTTATTTTTGTCTGAAGTTTTTTTTTTAACAAGGATTTTTTTTAGATTGTAATTAGAGCTTTTTTTGTTTGTTTGTTTTGGTCCAAATTTGGTTTTTGGATTCTTTTATTTTACAGGAGTTTTCATTAATTAAACTTTTGTTTAACATTCTTATTTTATTGCTGAAAAGTCAACTGAAATATTTTTGGATGAAAACTATTTTTCCTGAATATTTATCTTTTTGATTTAAAAATTCGCCGGACTTATTAGAATTTTCATTTTATTTGGACAAATATACAACTAGACTATATAGCAGATAATTAACTTATTGTTAACAATTATTATTTTGGGGTTAAAAAGTGAAAATTTAACCATTTTGTTGAAAGGTTATGCTTTTAATTTTAATTAAGTTGTTTCGCAAATTTAGAATTTTTGATCTTGAAAAGTCAATTGAAATCTTTTTTGAAAACAAATTTAACTATATTTTTGAATTTTTAAAAAAATATAGATTTATCTAGTTTAAACAATTTTTTTTTCTTTTTTGGATATAAATTCAACTATAGATTAGATAATTTAACAGTTTTGTTAAAAAGTCCCTTTTTTGTTTAAAATTCGTGTTTTTTTGGATACAAAACTCAATTTTTTTCGTTGAAACTTATTTCTTGTTTAAAAATTTATATTTTGATCGGGAAAAGTCAATTGCAATATTTTTCAATACAAAATTCAATTACAATTTTGTTAATGAAAATGAAAACTTTTTGGGTAAAAAATCCTTTGTTTGAGTATTCAAGTATTTCGTTTTGAAGGATTTCGTTCATTCACTTTGCTAAGAAATAAAATTTTTTCCTTAAAGATTCATATTTATATTTAAAAATTCATCTCTTTGGTTAAAGGTTTAACTATTTTGTTCAAAATTAATCTTTTTGATTTGAGAATTCAATTAATTGGGTAAAATTCAACCTAAATTGTTAAAAATGTAATTTTTGTTTGAATGCTTATTTCTTCGGTAGAAAATTTAAACGTTTAGTCGAAAAGCCTTTGTTTGATTAAATTTTATTATCGTAACTTTTCTCGTTTTTCCACAAATTTTTTATTTATTTTAATGCCATTTTTATTATTAAAACCAAAACTATGTCTTCTATCAAAAAATAATTTATGACAAATTTTAGCTATTTTTGGGAAAAAAATTTTGTTAAATCATTTTTTTCGTAACTCCTGTATTTTCTTAACAATTTTTTTTTTTATTTTCAATGTTGTCTTTTACGAATAAAACAAAACGTACGCGTCCTATCAAGAAGTCTCGAAACGTGGAGATCCGTTGAAAAACTGTGATATCAAATATCCGACAATTCTAATACTTTCTCAATCATAAATGATGAGAATGTAAAAAATATATTTGTATGCAAAAATGTCAAAGATAAATTTTCTGCTACAACAAATATTTTTTAATGAATTGACAACTAAAATTATGCATCTTCACTAAAAAATAATTTTTTTAAGAAATAGTTGAATTTTTAACTCGTAATTATTGAATTTTTGAATTTCCAAGTAAAGAAAAAATATTTTATAGAAAATAATGTAATTTTCAAATGCAAATATGAATTTTGTAACAAAAAAGTTAATTTGGAATCAAATAGTTGAAGATATTTTAAAAAGCTACTATTTTTCTTTTAAACTTTTTTCACGTAGTTACCGTATTTTGGCTTCAAATTCATTCGATTTTTCCATTGCATTTTTGATGGTTCAAGCCCTAACCGGTATTTTGGGAAGGCTGGTAATTGAATTTTTTTTTTGTTTTAGGATTCAGAAAAACTATGCAAAACCTCGATTTGATCCATTCATTTTTTAGAGAGTCAAATTGACAAAAATTGATTTAGCGACTTAAGGGGGTCTCGATACCTGGAGATTATTTTAAAAAATGAGATCCAAAATTTTGAAAGATTCAAAAACTTTTTTAATCATGAATGACGGAAATGTAAAAATGTAGAAAATTTTATCGAAAGCTCAGTTTCAGATCTTGAAAATTGCATCATTCTGATACGCTATTTGCTGATCAAATAATTAATCCAAAATTTTTTATAAGCGCATTAATCCAACTTCAGAATCAACTTAATCAACTGGCATTGACAATAGTCAGTTTCCTAAAAAAAATTTTGTAACCATTCGCTTAGCAAACTACTCAAAATGATTATCAAACTAAGGAGAACAAAATTAGAAGTCCCTAAGATTATCTTTCGTTTCTACTACTATCTACAATACCGTGAATCTAATTTTTGTCAATAATAGCAAACATTTTTCCCTTCCTCGAAGCATCCAGCATATTTCTTGAATTTCAATATTTATCTGCTCTTAAGTTGAAAGCAGGTTGGTGCCGATCCTGGGGCTGTTTTATCGACAAGGACGTTAGGCAGTGACGTACTCGTGTAAGAAGGCGACAGTGGGTAATCGTGTTCCTGGAAACACGTGTCCCATGTTCCCCCCTTGACTCCCCTTGACTCCCCTTGACTCCCCCCGAAGCAGCCGTCATCCCTCACAAGGCCTCCTTTCTCAGCCATATAAACCGCCCCCTTGACACGAAACGCGCATTAGGCGCTGCATCCTTCTGCCTTTGGGCTCAGACCCCTTAAACCCTCCCGCTGGGGAAATATGCGTTATGACGCCGATACGCACCACGTACATTTGTTCCACCGTGTCCTCGACGATGTTACTCCCCAGCTCCAACTAGCAAAGTACTTCAGCACGACCGAGTTGCGATTGCAACTCAAGTGTTCCGGTCGAGGCTCGCATCCCCATTAACAATTTATTCACTCGATAATGAGGACGCTGAATTTACAAAAAATATTTTTAGAGAATATTCCTTAGAGCAGAATATATTTTCAGAATAATCCAAGAGCAGTAGATTGCAAAAAAAATAGTCAAAATAGATGCCACGCGCCTAGAAAAAAAGGGTGTCTTAGAATATTAAAACGTTAATTAAGTCGTTCAAATCTCCCCCTCCTGTACTTTCCCTCCCTTATACCCTACATTCCCTTACTTCTCCACCCCACACTTCGCCTTTCACCTTCTTCCTCAAATTCTACCACTTCTTCTTCCTCTCACTTCTCCATCCTTGCTCACCCACATTTCTAATTATTTTTCCTACTCACGCTCACTTCTCCTAGTTTCACTAAATAATTTGCCCTAATTTCCCTTTTCGTCATAAACCCTCACTTTCTCTAATATTCGTCCTCTTACCTCCCCTAGTTTTTCCTTTCACTTCCCTTACTTCCACTAAATCTGACTCGTTTACCTTTACTTTTCCTACTTCTCAACCCCTCTATTTCTCTTCACTTCCCCACACCTTATTTCACCTCAGTTTCCCTACTTCCTGTTCGACTTGACAATTAATTTTCCTACTTAGCCTCCTCACATTATCTTCTTCCAACATTTTCCCTTTAATTCCCATCTCATTTCATAGGGAAATATAGTCCCATACTTTCCCTCTTCTTATTTCTTGTCATTTTGTCCTTCATTCTCTCCTCTCATTTTTCCTCATTTTATTTCTCCGATTTTCCCTACTCCCCCTTACCTTATATCCGTTCTTTTTCCTAGTTTCCCACCTTTCATTTTCCCTACCTTACCTAGTCTAATTTGAACTGATTTTTCATCACTTCCCCCACTTTTCGCACTTACTCTCACCGCATTTCCGCTTATTTTATTAAGCCCTTTTTTCTCCTTCTCTAATTTTTAATCCTCTAGTTTACGCATACTCCTTCTCGTATTATCTCCTTTGGGTCATTTCCGCTCCATTTCGCTTCTTATCATTTCACTTATTATCCCTCATTATTCCCTACTTCCTTTCGCCCTTCTTTACCTTCTTGTGACATTTTATCAATTTACTCTGCTTTAAAATTGCCCAATCTTTCTACTTCCCAATATCTTATTCCACTTTGCTTTCTCTACTCCTCTTTTGTTAGGTTTCCTAACTTTCCATAGATCCCTTTCCTTCATTCACCTCAATTACTTGTGCTTTCCATTTGCCTTATATTTTACGACTCCTCCCACCCCCCTTATTTAACCTTATTTCTCCTACTTTTCATCAATCCCCTTCCCTTATTTCCCGCTTTTTACTTTCACTTGTTTTCCCTTACTTCAACTACTGCTCCTCCCCTTACTTCATACTACTTTCTCTACTTTCCATCCGATAATTTCTTCTCACTTCTCATACTACCCCTTTTCTGGCTTACCGTTCCCTAATGCCTTCCTACTTGCTCTTCTTTACCATTATTTCCCTCAACTTCCAACCCCAAATTTTCCCTCTCTGTCCCTCCTTTTATTCCTTCTTATTCCTATTACTTTTCTTCCTTATTTACACTCGTTTCTTTTACTTTTCCTTGCCTCATTTCCTCTCAATTTTCCTACTTTATCTCCTCTAATTTTCCCTCACATGCATTACTTCCCCTACTTTCTATTTGAACTGACAATAATTTTCCTTAGTTACCCTCCCAACATTTTCTTCCAAGAGTTTCCCTTTACTTCCCATTTCATTTCATAGGGAAATATAATCCCATACTGTCCCTCTTCTTATTTCCCGTCCCTTTTTGCTTCTTTCTCTTCTCTAATTTCTCGTTTAATTTCGCTAATTTTATTTATCCGATTCACCCTACTTCCCCTTCCCTCTTAATTTCCCTACTTTACCTTGTCTAATTTCAACTGATTTCTCATCACTTCCTCCACTTGTCGCACTTACTCTCACCGCATTTCCGCTCATTTTCTAAAGTCCGAACATCTTTTTTCATTCCATTTCCGCTACACCGTAACTCATTTTTCTCCTTCTCTAATTTTTAATCCTCTATTTTACGTATACTCTTTCTCGTATTATCTCCTTTGGGTCATTTCCGCTCACTTTCGCTTCTTATCATTGTACTTATTGTCCCTCATTTTCGCCTACTTCCTGTCGCCTGCTTTAAATCTGCCCACTCTTTCTACTTCCCAATATCTTATTCCACTTTGCTTCCTCTACTCCTCTTTTGTCAGCTTCCCCAACTTTCCATAGCTTCCCTTTCTTCATTCACCTCACTTCCCCGTTGTTCCCATTTGCCTTATATCTGACGACTTACCCTCCCCTCATTTGACCTTACTTCTCTTACTTTTCATCACTTCCCTTCCCTTGAATTCCCCTAACTTCCCCTCCCCTTATTTCCCGCTCCTCACTTCCACTTGTTTTCCCTTACATCCACTACTGCTCCTCCCCTTACTTCATACTACTTTCTCTACTTTCCCTCCCCTAATTTCTCCTCACTTCTCATACTTCCCATTTCCTTGTGTACCGTTCCCTAATACCTTCCTACTTGCTCTTCCTTACATTTATTTCCCTACACTACCTAACCTTAATTTTCCCTCTCCGTCCCTTCTCTTATGCTCACTTATTCTTCTTGCTTTTTATCCTTATTTGCCCTTATTTCTTCTACTGTTCCTTCCCTTATTTCCTCTCCATTTCCCTACTTTATCTCCTCTAATTTTCCCTCACATACCTTCGCTTTTTCTCCTTAAACAATCGATGCAGAAGGAGACAGACTCGACAAATTAATATCGACAGTTAATTCGAACAAATTTAAAGGAAATATGCATCAAAAACTACTATTATTTAATATCATGTTCCATAAAGTTAAATTGTATTATGATTTAAAACCAAATCAATCCTTTCTTCGACCGACAATGTGTATACATTTTAAATCATAAATTTTTCCTAATTTTTAAGGTTCTACTTAAATAAAAATAAAATTGAGCTAAAAACATTTTTTTGAACTCAGAATTTATTTGATTAAAAACTCCTTTCTCAATCCATGACGTTTCCGTAGAATGCGTACATTTTTCAAAAGGTTTCAACCTGAATAATTATATTTTTACAATTAGTAATATTAAAGAGAACAATCCTGGTAAATAATTTCGTAGATTAATATCAATTTTTCTCCTGAGTTTTTGAAGTTTGAATTAATCAAACATAAGATTAATGTCCAAGTGTAAAAAACAAAAGACATCAAAATAAAGGACGATTCCATTCGAAAATTTTTCGAGTCAGAAAAATTTGTTTAAAGTCAATTTAAAAAAATTAAAAATAGTCATATTGAAGTATTTAAAAAAAGAGACTTTGTTCCTAACCTACGATAAAGTTTTCTTTCTTATTTTTAAAAATGTATAACTTAATGTATTAAAGTCTCTTTAATTTTCTGAGACTTCAATATAACCATTCTTATTGTTTTTAAGGTGAATCAATTAAACAATTACAAAATTTAAAAATATAATTATTTAAGTTAAAACTTTTTTAAAAAGGTACGCATTGCACTCAAGCGTCAAGGATTGAGAAAGGACTGTTTATTAAAATAAATTCTGAGTTTAGGAAATTTTTTTTGTTTAATTTTATTTTAAAGAATGGGGCCGCAAGACATAAAGAAAAATCAATGATCTAAAATTCATGTTCCACAATTTCCAGCTAATGCAGAAATATTGTAAGAAGGTGGAAAGACGGTAAGAATACAGAAAGATGGCCGCCAGCAATGGCTCTCGTACTTTCAAAACACGTGCAACATCGTACCTGAAACACATCACTATGCAAGTTGGGCACACACGACGTGGTATCTATGGTCAATAGCATGTGCAGGTTGCACATGGTCTTGTAGTACCGCCCACCGGAAGTTGCCTTCTGCCCTACCCATTTTCCGTGTGCCACTCTCTTTACTCAAACCGAATCAGTACTCCAACGATCCTCTCCATCAGCAATTAATCTGATCCGTTATGTCTCTCGAGTTAAATTTAGGATTTTAGTAATTACTAATTGAGTTGCTCCTCGGCCAAATGCCTGCCCGAGGAAATCTCTAAAATGAAGGTGCTCTTCAAAAATTAACATTTAAAGTACTGTGTCTACAGGAGAGCAAATTTAAGAGTAAGTAGATAAATTACATACTAGCCTACATGCGCAATTGATTATTAGTGACAATAAGGCTTCTTCAAGGAGCGCAGAAATTATTGGTGTGGAATTTGTTGCATCTCATTTTGAAACATGAATATTTTCATTATTCCTCCATTTTTTTTTGTCTTGACAATTTTTAACTTAAAACTAGGCTGAATTCCGCGTACTTGTGAGTATCGGCAATTTACAGTGAGACGTAATTTTCTAGTTTCTCCAAGCAATCTTAACTTGATGAGAAATGCTCGCGTGACTCGAGGTACATTCGCAATAAATATTAGTCACAAGTTCCGAGGTGGTAACATACCGTCTCACGTTTTGTAGCAGCAATTACCGTCGGGATGGTTAAAGCTCTTAATGGCTGCAAACATGTTTTATTAATGAATTCAAGCTACATCTAGAACTATGCACGAAAATAGACTACTTGCTGTTGAAATAGCTTCTTTTTCTTTTAGAGAAATCCTCTTGCTGAAACGACAACTCATCTTACAATCATTCGATAAAGCATGAACAAATTTTTAAATATAAAGGAAAGTTCTTTATATCTTGAGAAAACATCTCGAGATATTATCATGGTTTGATGTTGTACCCTGGCTCTTTGAGGATGGGGCTTAAGATCTGTTGACCTAATCCTTGATACAAGACATCGACCACACGGTCGTGACTTATTCGATGATAGGCAGATAAATACGACCGGATTCTTTTAATCGTGGAATTTTTTCTCCCTTGTCTTCAGTATTTCCTTAGAGTGAAATGAGAACGAGGGGCTTAATACGAATCCACGACCTGGCAGGTCTCAAGAGACACGCGACACTTTGGGTGGCCAGTCGCTTATCCGACGGATAATGGATTTTAGCCTACACCTTGGCATCAGTTATTTTAATCCTACGATTAAAAATGTCAGACACATGTTCGTGAGCGCGCCTATCCGAGTGCTTAGCAAAGGGATTATATCGGAGAACGGGGCTCCGGAACCATCGAGCATGGTTAAGATCATAAGAGGGTCGATTATAGTCACATGGACATTGGACACTTGACACCTGAGCTAGTCTTGTCGAGACTGAATTTGCAAGCTTTAAAAGTGGTGATGAATTTTTTGATGCACGAGGACTTGTTGGTTCGGAAATTCAACGTCAGAAAAATGGTTACATTCTTTCACGACTAGGATTTTCTTCCCGTGACCTGGATTAAGGAAGTTGTATTAATCACTTTGGAAGGGAGTGGAATCAGGTTGGGAATACGAAGTATCCTGTTGGATGTAATAACTGATTATGTCAGGACACGTGGAGCTCGATACATTTGCGAATCGCCCCTTGGGGCACACCCTAATGAATCAGCTAAAGAATGGTCGAGTGAATGGTACACGCGGATGACTATAGTTTAGATGGCTCTTAAAACGAAGGGGCGGACGTGGCCACGTGCCGCGAAACCAGACGAGCCACTGATCAAGGCACTACCACTTTATGCTCTCTTTCTCTAGTTTGCGTTTCTATCCCTTGATTATTAATCATTGTGACCATTTTTCAACAAAAAACTAGCTTTACTCCTTTTTCAATTATAAGGACATCCATTTTGGATTGAAATGAAAGCTACTTTCTTATCAATGATTTTATGAACCGAAATCGAAGAATAAAATAATTCACGAATCAAAATTAGACTTCCAAACTACCTCCTTTCTTACTCATCAGAAACAGATATATAACAGGAGAAAAAATAGGGAGAAAAAGGAAAGAATTAACCAAGACCTACCATTGAATTTATTCCTTTTTTTCATCCTCACATAGGATCTCAATACATTATTTTAACAAATTTTCCAAGATCGTAAGCCGTTTCATATAACTTTAAATATTTTACGGAAAACGTCAAATTTGATGTAGTTTTACAATATTGTATAATATTCTAATGAAATTTTAGAGAATGTATATACAAGAATTAAGGGATTTCAAAGAATTCCAAAGATTTAAAGAGATTTTCCAATATTTCAAGGTATTTCCCAATGTTTTGGAAAATTATTAAAATGCAATAAAATTTTAAAAGATTTCTAAGATTTCCAAATATTTAAAAGAATTTCTAGAATCCTAAAGGATTTTGTAGACCTTAAAAACATTTCTCAAATTTATGAAATTTTATCGGATTCAAAGAGATTTCATCATATTTTAATAAAATTATAAAAGAAATTACAAGAATAAAGAGATTTAAGAGATTTAAAAAACTGTTAGTGATTAAACGGCTTTTATGGGGTGTTTTGAGCAATTTTAATGAAATAGCAGGAACTTAAAAAAATTCTAATGGATTTAAACAAAAAAATTAATATTCAGAGTATTTTAAAGGATTCTAAAGGAAGTTCTAAAGATTATAAAGTAAAAGGAATTAAAGCATTCTAAAGATTTACAAAAAAATTTTTAACTTTAAAAAACTTTGAAGATTTTTTTGAAAAAGATTTCAAGGAATTTCAAAACATTTCCAAAATTTCCAAATATTTTGCGGGATTCTAAAAGAATTTCGACGAATTTTAAAAGATTTGATAGAAATCAAAATATTTCAAGGGAGTTCAAGGAATATTATAAAATGTTATGAAATTTTACAGGATTTTAAGAGATTTTATAATGTATTATTGAAACTTCAAATAATATTTTTATGAAAATTAAAATTTTCCAAAATTTGAAGAGATTTTCAACATTCGTTTTAAAATTCTTCTAAATAGCTATGATTTTAATAGAAAATTTCATATTTGAACCACTTCGAATTTTAAAGTCTTGAATTTTACAAATTTAGCTTTCAAACTTAATTTTTATCCTCATTTAAAATTTTAAGCTCCTTCTAGTTTTCAGGTTTATATTTTATATTTTTCAATTATAAAATTCACAAGTTCATCAATTTCAAATTTTGAAGTCTTTAATAAACAGTAAAAAATCGTTATAAAAGCTTTTAAATATTTTTGTAATTTTTTTATATAAATCAAAACAGAATACCAAAAAATCATGAAATTTTATTTCAAGTTAGAACACAACACTTTGAGATTGAAAAAGCTCAAATCAGAACAATTTTCAGATTGAAAAATTAAAACTTTGATCAAAATTGTTTAAACTTATATAATTTAAACATTTTTAAAGCTTTGTATCATTTCAACGATTATACCCGAGTTAAAAGTTTAGTTCTACTTTAGACTTCTAAATGTAGGTCTTAAGAGACCTTAGGAGGACTTGCAGAGTTCTTCATTTACATTAGATTTAGGACTTCTTTTAGTCCTGAAATGTGGAACAAAAGTCCGTTTTTAGAACCTGTTGGACTAAAAGAGGACTTGATATAAGCCCTCTTTAAGATCTGCAATGTCTTCACGGAAAAAGCAGTCATACAGCGCGCAAACCCCAGATTTGTGTCTTTTTGTTTACATTACAAGATTATACATTGCAATATACGCACTGTACTAACGGCGAATACCATACGATGAGTTTATCGGACGAAATGGTCTTTACATACTATCCAAGAAATTTCTTAGCGCTTGCGAGAAACGCCAGTGCCGGGCCGAAAATGGTTGGTGCCCCGAGTCATATCTGTTCTTAAAATTTCTTTAAAACATTCTAAAAAATTAATTAAAAAACTTTTTGCATAAATTTTGTGTATTGGATCCTGCAACATTTAATTGTTTACAAAAGGATCTAAAATAAAACCGTTAATATTGTCATTTTTATCACCTTATTTATCAATACAAAAGAAGAATAAAATTATCATAATATTAATATTATTTAATTTTCTTTTTTTTGATTAAAATTACTGTTCTATTCATTATCTAAAATTATCTTTTTTTTTTGAACAGCACGTCATCTTTTATTATATAATTAAATGTGTTTTCAAAATTGGCGCCTTTTCATCTGAATCATTATATGATAGGTTAGTCTATATTGTTGGCAGTCACTTTTGGAGACTTTTTTATGTGAATCGGATGCAATCACGACCTATTCTCATAATAAATATTTACGTTATTTTTAAACATCGAAGGTTAAACTTATTTTTATCTATTATAATTTTTATGTTTATTAAAAAAGATTCTACACTATAAACAATCTTTTTGGAAATTGAAATAAGGTAACTATAACGTTTCACTTTTAAAACTTAACCTCCTGAAGACTTATAATTTTACTTCTATTCATTACAAATATAAATAATTCTTCACAGAACCTCTACATAAAAACTTAAATTACTTAAATTAACTTATTACTTTTTCTAATTCTTATCTCATTAAAAGTTTAATAAGCTTGTTTTATTTTTACACCTTACCTAAAATGTTCATTGTTACCAATGAGTTCCCCGGATGAGGAAAACAGTGAACGATAGACTTATAAGCTACTTCTTTTGTTCTTTTCTTGTCTTATATTGATTTTCGCGGACGTTAATAGAAGATAATGTACCTAGGCAGTAAAGTTGAACTTTATACGAGGATACAGAATTTGAGCAAAATGCGAGGAAGGTAAGAGGGCATCCGAGTATAAAACAACTTTACTGCCGTGGTGCATACGATACGCGCGTGGGATGACGTTAGAAGTCCAAAATCCACTTCTTAGTTAAACGCAGTTTTAACATTTATTTTTCTTACTCTTTTCTTTCACTTTTCTTTCACATTTCACTCACTTCTTCCTTCTTATTACTACTTTCTAAGCCGCTCGTCGCAGTACAGTAAAGTTCTATTTTACTGCCGCTCCGCGGGCAGATTAGTTGCGCTAGTTCTACCTATTTCAGGTAAAAAATATTTTTTATGATAAAAGAGATATTTCTGATTTTAATTGTGTACAACAGTAATAATGAACAATGAAAACTATAACAACAGAATCATGGACCTTCTAACTGACGATACATGCAAAATAAACTAAAAAGGACCCCACAAAGAGAATAGTCAGTAAAACAAACATCCCGCTTAAAAATACTAAACTTGACAGAGAAATAATATCTAAATTATTACCTGCTAATTCCATCTCTCCAAGACTTTGCAGACTCTCAAAAACGCACAAAATTAATATTTTACTCAATGCGATCATCAACGCAATAAACTCACCTACTTACAAGCTAGCACGCTTCTTCGACAATAAACTGAATCCTTTCACAGGAAACTCTGTTACGTCCAAAACTCTTTTGACTTTTTCAAAACGATGCAACAAATTCGCATTTAACCCCAAGGCATCATAGTGAGTTTCGACGTAACATCTCTCTTTACGAAAATACCCAGCCCTGATACAAATGATATTATTAAATCTTTTACAAACTTTCCCACCGAGCTCAACCTTTGATAGAGCGCTGTCTCAATAATACCTACTTCTCTTTCAACAACCAATTCTATGAAAAAAGCTGAGGATAAGCAATGGGATCTCCAATCTAACCTGTAACAGCCAACATTTTTATGGAACATCTAGAAACAAAAATCTTCAATCAATCCAACCCTTAACCCGAATTGTGGTTCCGTTACGTGGACGACACCTTTGCTATCTGGCGACATGGACTAAATGAACTAAATAAGTTTTTCGATTTCACCAATCAATTACATCAACATCCAATTCACCATAGAAATTAAAAATTAGGACATTAGGACATGAAGTTCACCATCACCCATCTCAAAAACAATCGGTCATCAACTCCTTTGTATACAGAGCTGTCTCCATTACAGATTAAGGTAATTTACAAAAGGAATTACAAAACGTTGAAAAAATTCTAATACAGAACGATTGCACAATTAAACAAATTGATAAAGCAATAAAAAAATACATCCAAGAAAAGAATTCAAAACAACCTAATAAAGAAAGAAAGAGAAAAACGACCACCGTCCTACCCTATATCCAAAGTGTTACAGAACAAATAGGGGGAATTCTCAACAAACACAGCTTCCAAATCATATTTAAACCACTTGCGAAAACAGGACAACTTCTAAACAAACCTGAAGACAAAAAGGCACCTCTCAGTGATCCATAAGTATATAAAATCCCTTTTTATTCTGGCAAAGTCTATATTGGAGAAACCTAGAGAGCGGTGAGCCAACGTATAAAGGAACATAAGAGTAAAGACAGGCTAAAACATTTCATGGAATCAGTCCTAGCTGAATATCATATCGAAACAGGTCATAACATTTTATTTGATAAAACAACCGTCATCGCAAAAACACACAATATTTTTCCAAGAAAACATATAGAAGCAATCGAAATCTTAAAGCACCCTGATAACATCAATAGGGACAGCGGTTATAATACCAATCCGATTTGACTTTCCTTTGTTCCGGATTTTTTAAATAAGAATTGATTTGCCAAGCAGGTGCATCATATCTCAATGTTGGGAAGCTCGGGCAATCACAGGTATCGTAGAGGGTATGCATAAAAACAACATGACCTGATACCTCAGTTTCAGATCAGCCCTGACGAAGTGAACTGTGAAATATCTCTTTTATCATAATGAATTATTGTGAAAGCATTAAATCTATCAATATCTTTTATGATAGATACCTGCGTTTTAAAATAGCAAAACTAGGAACATAGTCAGCGCACAAAGTATGTAGCATCTTGGCCGTTAACTCGTATTCGAACATCCTCTCTTCGAATCTAGTTCGGTTTAATTCCTGCTAAAAGGTAGAATAATTTGAAACCTGGAATTGAATCTTGAATCATAAAGTGACTGGGAACCAGTTTTATGACAATTAGATGAATATTACATTGATGATAAAATGTAAGAAAGCAAGATACTGCATTACTGTATCCATCGTGTTCAGCAATCAGTATGCAAATCGGAACCTTTTCACTCAGAGGGGGTTCCGGGTGAAACAAGAGTTCAGAGTAGAGTTGGGGAACGAGTCCTGAGGTTTGCGAGGAACGGATCGTACGTGATTCGCATAGATTGATTCGCCAAGGCAATTGATTGGAACCCAGTATGTCCTTCCACCTCGGCCTTGCATCCCAATTACCTCTTCTCGCCGATATATTTACGAGTATCTCCACGATCGCGTAATATCTCGCCAGAAGTAATTACGAGGGCAGACAGTGGGTTGAGGCAACTGCAAAAGTGACTCCACTTCTCGCATCGCGATGATCTTCTTAAGATCCTCATTGTACGAATGTCACGCAACAGTCGTTAATTCCAGAGGGAGGAGAATATCTTTGATTAGTCTTTCGCATAATTGACTATCCAAAATCCGATTGATTATTTTTACTATTGAGATTCTATAGAAGAAGGTGGAGCTCAAGTTTTAATTAAGACTTAAATAATGTGGATGATTGAACTTTTCAGTGAAAGAATGATCTTCTTTAGGAGGCTGGATCATCTGATCTGAAGTGGAGGAAGAAACTGCCGTGATTTGAAGAAAAGATACTCATACACCTGATTAGTGAAATAATAATTTCTCTTAAGTTGTTAATTAATTTTTTGATAATTGTTACTTAATTTTGGAAAAACTTTGTTAACTGCAAGATTTGGTGAGGCGTGATTTGGGAAAGAGCCGTAACTGACCGCTAACTGCATGCTCAAATCATCAACGACTGAATACGTCACAGAAAATGTTGTTTTTCTTGATGATAACATTTTTAATTGGGATCTTCATGATAAATATAGCAACATTCATAATTATTTAATAAATTTGATTATTTTTGTAAACGAATTTAACAAACAAATGCATTATTCGGAAATCTGTGGACGGAAAAATTCTTTTTTTTTAGTCTTTTTAATTAGGAACTTCATGATAATTTCATTAATACATATAATTAGTTGATAAATTCTATGGTGTTTTAAACAAATTTGTTAATCATATGCACTATTTGGGCATTTTTCTAAGGAAATGTTTATATTTTCTCTTAGTCCTTTCAATTTCTTAAAAAGTCATCAAATTGATCAATAAATAAATTATTTCTGGAAAGATCATAAAGTTCCTAATTAAAAAAGTTGTCATCGAAAGAAACGAATTTTTCTTGTGACAAATGTCTTATCTATGCATTTGTTTATTAAATTTGTTAAAAAAATTATATAAATAATCAATAAATTATGAATTAATCAAAATTAGCATAAGCTTCCTTATTATTTTATTTGTTTATTAAATTTATTTATAATATTAATAAGAATAATCTCAAGAAGCAATGTCTTTACCATTATATTGTTTTGATCCTAATTTCTTACAGTATGATTTAAAAAAAAGTGAAATTATGGAGAATCGTAAAAAACATAATTTTAACTTATAATTTATTTGTAAACGATTTTTTTGGTTTATCATATAATAATGGAATATCTTGATCTAATTTCACTTCATGAAACTCAGGCGATTTCAGAAATTTTCGTATTATTGACGATCACCGGGAACGTCAAATGAAAAAATAACCATTTTTTTCTAATATTTTTTTATTTATACAAAAATCGAAAGACTAATTTAAAAATCAAACTTGATATTCTTGATAATTTCGAATTGAAAAAATTTGAAATTGAGGAAGAACATAACATAATTTTGAATTTAAAACGTTGCAATTGGATAATTTTAAATTTAAAAATATTTTCAAACAGAAGCTTCCAAAATTCAAAAACTTCCAACTACAATTTTATAATTTAGACAGTTTCATTAGAAAATAATGATTTAACTTGAAAATTGTTAGGACAAACTTCTCTGAAATAAAAAAAATCAATTCACCTTTATTTCAAGCTTTCAAAATGAAAACATTTTCAAGTGTGTACCTTTAAAATAGAATAATTTAAAAAAAACGTTCTAAAATAAAAAGTTATTTCAATTGGCAAGTATAAAAATATTAAAAAATGTTTACTACGGAAACTTAAAATTAAACAAATTTGAACTTCATTTAAGATTTTTAAAAAATTAGTATCCAAGAATTGTGATATGAAAAGACTGTTTTTTACTTAAAACCTTAAGAATTACTTTAAAGTAAATTTAATTATTTAGAAATCAACCATTTTCAAATGGTCTATTATACTTTTAGAAATTTAGCTGATTCACTTAGAGTCAATTTGAAATTTCATAATTTTATATTTAAATATTCTTAATAGTTTGGTTTCAATTTTAGACGCAAAAAACTTTCTAATTTTTTAAATTCTTCGAAATCGCAGATTATCAAAATTAAAGATTTGGTTGTTGTACACTTTTCAGTTTAAAAGATTTGTGATAAAACAATTTTAAATTAAATGCCTCTCGAGCAAATCAAAACACTGAATTTTTTCTATTTAAAAAATCTTCCAAAAAGATGGACATTTCAAACTCAGCTAGTAAGAAAAAAATATCTGTTGAACAAGTAAATAATTTCTTTAATTTTAAACGAATTTTCTTAAGCAAACTCTAAATTTTCCATTTTTTTCCTACCAGAAGTTAAATTTTTTCGATTAAAATTGAACTGTTTGAATTTCAAAAAGTGTAATTAAAATTTGAAAAATAATTTATTCATAAACGATTTAAGTTTATTCACAGGAATCTAAGAAATTTAAATTTTTTCACTAAAATTGAAATGTTTCGATTGTGAAAAGTGTAATTGAATATTTAAAAATAATTCATTTATAAACGATTACATTTACTTAAGGTAATATAAATGGTTGAGGGTTTGAGTACAAAAATCTTTTAATATCACAATACTTCGCGACTTAATTTTTTTTAATTTTTAGATGATTTTTGGACATTTTTAGTTTCCAGTTTTTGGGGTGTACATTTTTTAATTTTTTATATTTCCCATTTGCAATAACTTTTAATTTCGAACGATTTTTTGAATGATTCAATTTGAATTGAAAATTTTTCTTTTATGAACGGTGAACATACAGGTGAATTTGTTTGCTGTCTTTAGAATAATTTGCCTATGCTAAAACGTTTTAATTTTATTCAATGAAAAAATAGATTTATAAAATTTCGGAAGATTTTTCTTTTAAAGATTTAATTTACTTTTCAATGCTTCTAAATGTATAAAATAATACTATTTTAATTCCAATGAATGTTAAATCACATATTTTGAAAATTCTAATTAGAAAATAATCAATTTTTAACGTTTTAAAATTGTTCATAGACATTTTAATCTGAAATCATTTAATTTTGACAATTTTTAATTAAAAAAAATTGTTCTCTTTTCTCTATTTAAAAAAAGTACCTTATGGTATTTAATTCTTTTAGGATTATAATATTAAATTTTATTGCATGATTATAATCGAATTTATTTTCAAATCTTTTCAATTTCAGTAAATAATTTAGAGTTTGGCTGTTCATATATTTATGTGGAAAGATGAAAAAAATTTATAAAAATTGAGATATTTCACCTTTTCTGGCAACACAAATATTAAAAGTACACAAGTATTTAAAAAATATTGAAAAGTCGGCTCTGGTAATTCTCTTTGAGATATATTTAAGAGTATTTAAAGAAAGGATTAAAATTGTTTATGAATTGTCGGCTCTAGACCTAAAAAATAAAACACTTGAAAGTTGAAATAAGAAAAATTAAATATGACTCGGGGCACCAACAATTTTTGGGCTAGCACTGGTCGTTTCTCACAAGTGCTAAGAAATTTCTTGGATAGTATATAATAACCGTTGCGTCCGCTACACTCAGCGTGCGATATTTTCCTTATAAATCAAGTCATTTTTTAGTCCAACAACTTAAAAAAATGGACTCTTGTGCCACTTTGGAGGAAAAAAGGAGGGCCTAAATCTAATATAAATGAAGCCCTTTGCAAGTCCTCTTGAGGCGTATTGAGACCTATACTTCGATGTCTAAACTAGGACTAAAATTTTGACTCGAGTGTAACCGTTAGAACGTTACAAAACTTTAAAATTGTTTAAATTATATAAGTTTAAAGAATTTTAATTTTAAACGAAGTTTTAATTTTTGACTTCTAAAACATTGTTCTGATTTGAATGTTTTCGATCTCAAATTGTTGATTCTAGCTTGAAATCAAATTGCATGATTTTGATGTATTCTATTTTGATTTTTATCAAATAATAATAATAAAAATATTTAACTTTGTAATTCGACAACTTAGCACTATTTAGATTTAATTTAAACAATTTTAAATCTTTGAATCTTACAATGCAATTATTCGCATCTTTAAATAAAAGACCTTTTATTTCACACTATTTTTTTATTGTTTATTATTGAATACTTTGATGTTTGAGATGGATGAACTTGAAGGGTTTAAATAGCAAATTCAATTTCTCAATTCTACAATTTCATTATTGAAAAATATAAAATTTAAATTAAAAATCTTATTTCTTGAAAATTAAATCAAGCTTAAAATTATAAAGTCAATTTTAAATTAAGTTTAATCTATAAAACTCAACAATTTAAAATTCGAAGTGGTTCAACTATGCAATTTGCTATTACAAACCATAGCTATTTTGAAGAATTTCAAGACAAACCTTAAAAATCTCTAAAAATATAATGAATGTTCAATTTAAAAAAAAAATTTATTTGAAATTTTATTAACATATTATAAAATCTCTGAATATCCTAATAAAATATCACAAAATGTTATGATATTTCTTGAAATTCATTAAAATATTTGAATTTATATGAAATCCATTAAAATCCGTTGAAACTTTTTCAAAACACTAAAAAATATTTTAAAATCTTGGATATCTTCTGAAATTCCTTCAAATCTTTTTTGAAAAAAATCTTGCACATTTTTTGAAGTCTTACATTAAATAGGAGAAGTATTTTTTAAAGTTTCTAATATAATTAATTGGTTGTCTATATGCTATAAATATATTAAAATTAATTAAACCTTTCCAAATTAAAATCTGGGTGACAAAGCCACATTATATATTTCAGATGGCCAGAAGGAACAACTGGTATTTGCAACATGCTTTATTTTGATAGATAAGAAAATATTTAATTACTGATAAAAATATCTGTAGTATTTTTTTTTTACATTAAACACTACAAAATTATTCAGCCGGTCACTATAACCCTCTCTCCCCTAGTTATTATTCAATATTTCAACAACAAATGTCACAGAAATATCCGTTGTTAAAATAAGAAAAGAAAATATAACTCGGGGCATCAAACATTTTTGGCCCGACACTGGTCGTTTCTCGCAAGCGCTAAGAAATTGCTAGGTTAGTATATAAGGACCACTTCGTCTGATACTCTCAGCATGCGATATTCTCCGTTAGGGAAGTGCGTTATATGTAGTAGTATTAAAGTAAGCTAAAGAATTAGATTTGTATGCTTAAAATAACTAAAGAATGCGTTTTTCGTCTATTAACTGTTATATATAACCTTCAAGTGTAAACAAAATACCTCAAATCTGCCGTCATTTTTCCGCGAGGACATTAGAGCTCTAAAAAAGGGATTAAATTAAGTTGTCTTTTAGTCCCATAAGTCCAAAAAATTAATTTTTGTGCCACTTTGCAGAACTAAACGAGGACCTAAATTGCAGACGGCTTCATATATATTAGATTTAGGCCTTTTTTTGTCCTCCAAAGTGGCACAAAATTCCATTTTTTGAACTGGTTGGACTAAAAAATGACTCCATTTAACCAACTTTTAAATCTCCAATGTCTTCACGGAAAATAATTCGGACAGAGAAACAGACCCCAGACTTGTGGCCTCTTGATTACATTACCAGGTTATATATTACATTATAACGGACTCCACTAACGGAAAAATTCGCACGCTGAGTGTACCGGACGCAACGGTTCTTATATACTAACAAAAAAATTTCTTAGCGCTTGTGAGAAACGACCAGTGCCGGCCCGAAAATGGTTGGTGCCCCGAGTCATATTTAATTTTCTTATTTCTACTTTAATGCGTGCTACAATCAAGCAATAAGATTTCACATTATAATCATAAAAGAAATAAATACCGTAAGGTAATCTTTTTTAAATAGAGAAAAGAGAAACTATTTAAATAATAAGTTATATATTTAACAAAATGTTATATAGAAAAAAATTCTGTTAACGTGAAAACTTTTGAATTTTAATTTCGAAACGATAAAAATTTAACAATTTGAAATTAAAAAGTAAATTAAATATTTCAGAGAAAAAGCTTCCTAAATTGTATATTTTTTTATATTTTTCAGAAAACAAAAAAAAATTCACCTGTGTGTTCACCGCTCATAATAGAAAAATTTTCAATTCTAAACCTTTCATATTGAATTATTCAAAAAATCGTTCAAAATTAAAAGTTATTGCAAATGGGAAATATCAAAAATGAAAAAATGTATACTCCAGAAACTTGCAACTAAAAAAAACCGAAAACCATATAAAAATTTAATAAAATTAAGTAGCGAAGTATTGTGATATTAAAACATTTTTGTACACAAACCCTCAACTATTTATATTACTTTAAGTAAATTTAAAAATTAATTATTTTGAGATATTCAATTACACTTTTCAAAATTCAACCAGTTCAATTTTAATCGAAAAAATTGAACTTCTGATAGGAGAAAAATTGAAAATGTAGCGTTTGCTAAGAAAATTCCCAATTATGAATATTAAAACGTTCAAAATTAAAGAAAATATTTAATTGTTTAATTGATATTTTTGTTCTTTTTTAGCTGAGTTTGAAATGTCCATCTTTTTTGGAAGATTTTTCAAACATAAAAACTTCAGTATTTGAATTTGCTCGGGAGGCATTTAATTTAAAATTGTTTAATGACAAATATTTAAATTAAAAAGTGTACAACTATAAAGTCTTTCATTTTGATAATCTGCGATTTCGAAAAATTAAAAAATTTAGCAAGTTTTTTGCGTCCAAAATTCAAACCAAACGATTCAGAATATTTAAATATAAAATTATTAAATTTAAAAATGACTCTAAGTGAATTAGATGAATTTCTAAAAGTTGCAGAGGGCTTCATTCATATTAGATGTAGGCCCTATTTTGTCCTCCAAAGTGGTACAAAAGTCCATTTTTTGAACTTGTCGGACTAAAAAATGACTAGATTTAGACCTACTTTTAAATCTCCAATGTCTTCACGGAAAAGAATTCGTACAGAGAAACAGACCCCAGACGGAAAATAATCGCACGCTGAGTGTACCGGACGCAACGATTCTTATATACTAACCAAAAATTTCTTAGCGCTTGTGAGAAACGAGCAGTGCCGGCCCGAAAATTGTTGGTGCCCCAATATAAATGAAGGTCTCTGCAAGTCCTCATAAGACCTATTAAATCATTTTTAGCCATTTTCTCGGCTTCTTTCTTTTTGCAGTTAACTGTGTTTTCTGAAATCACGACAGGGAAACAATGTTTCCAAGTACTGGCTTTTCGTAAGCGAGACGATTTTGTCCGTAGCGTAGGCCGTAGATGGTGGGTGTGTGCCGTCTTTTCGTCGAGGCGACATCCTCAGAGGACTCCTCGTAAGCACCCTAAACAAAGGGATATTGAGAGACTCAGAGAGAGAGAGAGAGAGAGAGCAGAGAAAGAGAGAAGATAGGAGGATGGGACAACCACCTTAGATCAGGGTAGCTCCGCCACAATGGTACGTCGCCGAGAATCCAAGGGGTTTATTAAAGTCGCGGTTGGCAATACAGCTCACGTTCCCTCTTACTCGAGTGCTTTCCTCCTTGTCTTCACGACTCCTCCACAACCTACACTTGCATAAGCCACACTCTCCGAAGGGTGTCAGCAGCCAAGTCACCTACACGCTACAGCTACTCGGACTAACGATTGGATACCAGCAGAAGCCTTTTCGGGGCTGGAGGGATATGACTCTTGTCTAATTCCACTTGCTTCTTCGAGGGGTTGGTTTTACGTTCTTACTACTGTAATCCATATTTACAGCAAAATATACGTTTCCGGAACTTCGGAATTTACAAAAGAGAAAAGAGAGAAACTTTGTAAACCTCGAAATACTAGGGTGGTTCGAATTTTTGGCTGTGAAAATTCGATTTTTTTATATCGAGGTTCCTCGATTTGTTCGCTTTTCGGAAAAAGAAATTAGCCCGGGTTTTTTTGAAATTACAATTGAGTTTTAAATGGTAGAAGATTGATTTTCAAAAAAATGGAAGAAAGGTATACTACCTTTTTGTAAATTAATATTTAGTCGTCTCTTAAGGAATGTTAAAGGAATGAATTTCGACCAATAACTTTTAATCTTGAATCCCCCAGCACCCTTTTATTGCCCGGAAAATTACCTAAAAGTTCAAAATAGCAGTTTCATATCAAATTCATGCTAAAAATGGTGTACGTTTTGAAGCCTTCTCAATATAAATTGTTTTTATTCGATAAGCAACAAGTTTCCAATTCGACAGATAAAAAAAATCACAGAAAATGCTGAGATTATTAAGACTTTAAACCTGAAAATGTATAAAATGTTTATTTTAAATTATTCAATGGTCAGCAATTACAATCTTAAATCAGTTTTATTTTTTGGTTAAAAATTGTACATCACTGAACAAGTTTTAATTTAAAATTGTCTAACTCTCGAACTTTTAATCTTTGTATATTCAATATTAAAAACAATAAATGAAATTGATATGCGACAAAGCTTTAAAAATGTTTAAATCACTTTCAACAATTTGAATCTTAAATCAAATTTTTGAATTTTTCAATCTGATAATTGTTTTGTTTTGAACGTTTTCGATCTGAAATTGTTCCTTATAACTTGAAATCTTATTCCAAGATTTTGAGGTATTATATAACGATTATTTTGAATCAATAATAATCAGAATAAGAATATTAAATAGCTTTTATTTATAATTCGACAACTTTAAACTATTTAGAAATAATCTATACAAATTAAAATTTTTGAACCTAAAACAAAATTATTCATGTCTTTTAATTCCGAGAACTTTTATTTTTAATTATTACTTTAACTACTTAATATTTAGGACATTTTAAATCAAGTTTAATATTAAAAACTCAACAATTTAAAATTCGAACTGTTTTAACTAAATCACATAAAATCCTGTAAAATTTCATAAAATTTGTTGATATTTCTTAAACACCCTTGAAATATTTGGATTTCTATGAAATCCTTTAAAATCCATTGAAATTCTTTTATAGTCCTGCAAAATATTTGAAAATCTGGAAAATGTTCTGAAATTCCTTGGAATCTTTTTTGAAAGAAATCTTGAAAATTTTTAAAGTTTCACATTATTTAAATCTTTAGAAGTCTTTTTAGAATTCTTTAAAGTACCTTAAAATATCCTTAATACTTTGAAATTCCTTGAAATCTTTTTCGAAAAAAATTTTGAAAATTTTTAAAGTCTTACATTTTTTTTAAATCTTTAGAAACCTTTTTGTTAAAACTCTTAAAAATCTTAAAAATTTTGAAAAATCTTTGGAAGTATTTTAAAATATTTTAAATCCTTCAAAATCTCTTCAACTTCCTAAACTCTATTGGAATTCCTTTGAATATTTTAAAATCTGTTTAAATTTTTAGAATCCATTAATTCTTGCGAATAATTTCTTTTATATTGCATAAAAATATGATAAAATACCTTGAAATGCCGTAAAATTTAATAAAATCTGATGATATACCTTGAAGTGTTTGAAGCGCTATGAAATGCTTTTAAATTTTGAAAAATTGATTAAAATATATTATTAAGATCCCTTAAGTCCTTTCAAATTACTTAAATCCTCGGAAATCTTATAAATTCCTTGCGATGTCTTCCAATTCCTTAAAAATCCTTTTAAATTGCTTAGAAATCTTGGAAATCTTATAAGATTCCTTGGTACCCATAAAATATCATTATAATGTTAAAACTCTTGAAAATCATTAAAACTTTGAAAAATATTTGGAAGTATTTTAAAATCTTCTAAATCCTTTAAAATCTCGTCAACTTTCTAAACTCTATTGGAATTTCTTAGAATATTTAAAAAACTGTTTAAATTTTTGAAATCCCTTAATTCTTGCGAATAATTTCTTTTATATTGCATAAAAATATGATAAAATACCTTGAAATGCCGTCAAATTTAATAAAATCTGATGATATACCTTGAAGTGTTTGAAGCGCTATGAAATGCTTTTAAATTTTGAAAAATTGATTAAAATATATTATTAAGATCCCTTAAGTCCTTTCAAATTACTTAAATCCTCGGAAATCTTATAAATTTCTTGCGATGCCTTCCAATTCCTTAAAAATCCTTTTAAATTGCTTAGAAATCTTGGAAATCTTATAATATTCCTTGGTACCTATATAAAATATCATTATAATGTTAAAACTCTTTAAAATCTTTGAAATTTTGAAAAATGTTTTGAAGTGTTTTAAAATGTTAAAAATTTTTCTAATTTTATGAAATTAAAAGAAATTTAGTGCTATATCTTAACATTCCTTGAAATTATTTTAATCTCTTGATACTGCCTTGAAATCCTTGAAATCTCCTAAAATATTTCCAAGATTTTATAATATTTCGCAATGATAAAAAATCCCTTAGAATCTTTTCAAATATAGTAGCTTGACCCGCCCCACTAAAAAAATTTTAAAAGATTTTGCGATTACCATTATTTTGAAAAATCGTTAAAAAGTTTTTTTAATTAAACTTGAACGTATAATCAATTTCTAATTTTAATTTTTTTTCGATAACTGGTCAAATAATTTTTGTTGAAATGAGAAAAAATCTGCCTCACCCCGGATTTGAACAGGAAACACCACTATTTTACGCCCCGGTGACGCAATTGGTTAAAACATCCACTCATGAATAGTGGCGTTTCCGGTTTAAATCCGCTCCGAGGCACATTTTTTTCTCGCTTCTCTAAAAATTATTTGACCAGTATTCAGCAAAATTCAACATTTATTTCTTTTAAGGTTGATTTGTTAAAAGTATTATGTAACCATAGAGATTTACTCCCCGCCAAACAAATAAAAATCTGCCACGTAGTTTATGGGCAGCCCCTCCTTTAATCCTATTTATTATGTTATCAATGCCGGAAATCAAGAAAACGAATAAAATATTGATATTAAAGGCATGCAAATAAATCCTCGAATTTAATTGTAGAACCGTCATGGTCAAGGGAATGGAAAAGCGATGAAAGCCGACGGGTGATAGCGGAGGGGCCGAGGAGGGGCTAATATTAGCATGGCGCGTTGAGATTGCAGGGAGTATTTTTAATTATTATTTGCGAACAAATAACAGCCAGAGAGAGAAAGATGACGTTATGAATATGAAAAAGCACTTCATTTTTAAATTAGATACGCTGGACAGACGGGTGCGTTTCCAACTGAATTTTAATTCTGATTAATCAGCGAAAAAGCGACGCGACGCGACAGCGAGTAACTGTATATTCGTAATGAGGCATCTACAGCTATTTACCAGTGCATTCAGAATTCAAGAGAAATATTCATAAATCAACTCTAATTAATCTGATAGATATCTGCACTTTTCATTAGCAACTAGTCATTCCATTTGCTTTCAAGAGAAAACATTAGGTAAAAAATTATTTTTTGTGGTGAAAACAACTTTATGGGAAATCCCTGTATTAGATGAGTATTCTCATTTTTTTCATTAACCTTTCTAAAAAGTTATAACCAGAAGCACAGAGCTTCTTTACCATATTTTAAATTACTACTACCTGCAAAATCGGTTTAAAATTTGTAAGTTTATGGGAGGTAGGTAAGATATTTAAAAACATTCCAAGGTATTTCACAGGATTGTCAAGATTTCCAAATATTTCAAATAATTTTTTAGGAATTTTAACAAATTTTAGGTGAATTTACATAGAATTTTAGTAATTTAAAGGAATTTTGACGAAAGGTATTTTAAGGTAATAATTTATTTCAATGAATTTTCCAGAATCTGAATGGATTCCATAAGATTTCATATTATTTCACAGCATTATATAATATTTTAAATGAATTTCAAAGTCATTTAAACAATTACAGATTTTTAAATATTCAAAAGTATTTTTTAAGACTTTAGGATATTTCAAAAGATTTCCAGGAATTTAATTATACTTCAAGAATTTGAAGAGATTTGAAGAAATTTCCAAGGATTTTAAAGAATTGAGAGCCATCAAGAGATTCTAAGATATTTTCAAACAAATAAAAAAATTTGAAATATTTACAGATTTTTTGACAATCACAAGCTATTTTTGCAAGATTTAAAAATTTTTGAAGGACTTCAATAATTTTGCACGATTTAAACAAAAGTAATGCGATTTTTAAAAACTTCCCAGAATTTCGGAAGATTTCCAAATACTTTAACGGATTTTTAAGGAATTATGACAGATTTCAGGTGATTTTATATAGAATTTTAGTCATTTAAAGGGATTTTTAAGAAAGGTATTTTATGGTAATAATTTATTTCAATAAATGTTTTAGAATCTGAAAGGATTCCATAAGATTTTATAATATTTCATACAAATTTCAAAGTAATTCAAACAATTAAGGAAATTTTTAAATATTTAAAGGTATTTTTGAAGACTTTAAATAATTTAAAAGAGTTTAGGATATTTTAAAAAATTCCCAGGAATGTCAATCACCTTAAAGAATTTGAAGAGATTTGAAGAAATTTTCAAGGATTTTATAGAATTGAGAGCCATCAAGAGATTCTTAGATATTTTCAAACAATTCAAAAAATTTTATACATTTACGGCTTTTTTGACAATCACAAGATATTATTGCGAGATTTAAAATTTTTTAAAGGACTTCAATAATTTTGAGTGATTTAAATAAATATAATGCGATTTTAAAATACTTCCCAGATTTCGGAATATTTCCAAATACATTAACGGATTTTTAAGGAATTTTAAAGGATTTCAGGTGATTTTATGTAGAATGTTAGTCATTTAAAGGGATTTTAAAAAAAGTTATTTTAAGGTAATAATTTCTTTCAATAAATGTTCAAGAATCTGAAAGGATTCCATAAGATTTCATATAATTTAACAGGATTATATAATATTTTAAACAAATTTCAAAGTAAGTAAAACAATTAAAGAGATTTTTAAATATTCAAAGGTATTTTTGAAGGCTTTAAATTATTTTAAAGGTTTGAGGATATTTTATAAGATTCCCAGGAATGTCATTCTACTTCAAGAATTTGAAGAGATTTGAAGAAATTTCCAAGAATTTTAAAGAATTGAGAGCCATCAAGAGATTCTAAGATATTTTCAAACAATTCAAAAAATTTGAAATATTTACGGATTTTTTGACAGTGACAAGATATTTTTGCGAGATTTAAAAATTTTTCAATGATTTTAATAATTTTGAGTGATTTAAATAAATATAATGCGATTTTAAAATACTTCCCAGATTTCGGAATATTTCCAAATACAT
>JAAAKG020143815.1:0-11280 GCA_010014905.2 Druon quercuslanigerum
AACAAAATTAACATCTAATATTAATAATAAATATTCCCTGGTCAACAACCCTAAGATCAACAATAATAATAAAAAAATTATGAATTTTAATTTATAATTAAATCTGAGTAGCTGGGTTTGACTTTTAACCTTATACTGCAAAAATTCATGAAGAATTGCACTTGTGAATCCCCAACAAATAAATTCAATAATTTAGAAAATTTTACATAGTTTATCAATTAACAGAAGAGGATTTTCATATAATTTTATTCATATAGTTATTGAATCATTTGCTTACTTTTCAGTTCCTGGTATAATTACTGTATTTTTTATCGTAACTTATCTGCTTTGATACAATTCATTATTTCGATCCACCGCATTTTATACATACGCATTTTTTAAATATATATTGCAAACAAATTTCTGAACAATATAGATTATGTAGGCAGTGTCTAGTATTACAAAAGTTTTCCGTAAGAATGAGCGGTCATCCATAGCCCTGGATAAACAGAAAATTGTAGACCGTTTGAATTAACTAAAGTAATATTTTATTTTTTACATTTTTTAAATGTAAAAGAAATGTTGTTAGTTAGGATTTTTCATTTGTACAAACAAGTATTTACTTAGAAAAACTGTTTCATCGTAGGTTTTTTTAATAAAGTTTTTTTTACGCTGAAAGATTTAAGGTATAAGAGTGTTTTCACATCTTAAATAAAGATAAGTGATCATTTTTTAATAAGAAACGATACCCTTTTTGATACTTCTTAGTGATTCCTGAGTATGATTTCCTTGAAATATAAAAAGAATGTTTGCATGCAAATTAGTCTATAGATTTTTAAATACAAGTTTTCAAACAGCCACAATAATTGAAATAATAAGAAATTCTCAATTAGGTCATGTTGAACTAAGATATGGAAAGCGTACTCTAGTAATTTGTGCAGCACGTGGCATGAATATTTACTTAATGTATTTACTGTCTGTGAGTCGAGTTATTTTTTTATCTTTTGGCCATAACAGGATTTGCGATAAAAACTACAAAATAAATTGATGATGAAATTAAAAAAATAGAATTCTGTTCGAGATTCAATATTTGTTTTAAATGATTCGTTATCAAACCGCTTACGATATTCTGAATTGAAAAGGGCTATAATAATTTTGATTTTTCTTCTTATACATAAAAAGTTCCACATAGTATATATGTATCTGCGGAAAAATACACGCTGTTTTCAGAATATGAATGTAGGAAGTATAAGCATAGAAAATTGATCAGTCATTACCTTACTGCGGCAATATTTACCTAAGATATGAAAAATACAGCAGTAATGATATCTTCGTAAGTCAAGTGTTTCGGCAGGTGTAAATAATAGTATAAAAATGACTGTACTTTAAATTAAAGATTTATAGTTTTTCGAAATTCTTCACGAACGATCCGAAAAACTAAAGGTACGTCTATTTATTCTCAGTTGCACTTAGATCAGTCTACATAAAATTGATGATTATTAAATTTTATACTCTGGTAAGATATCTATTATCAGGTTTAACTACTTCATTTAGTAGAAAACATAGTTAAAATTTCCTTGCCCGAGTTTTCATTTTTGAACTTTTTGTATGAATCTCGTAAGCATTTTTTAACTATTTCTATTTCTGATATCTGCTTATTTGGAAATTCAGCTTCAATATACTGCTTGAAAAATTTATTTTCATATATTATTTTTATTGCTTTAAATATAATAGAAAAAATGAAAGATTTAGCATTTGAAATCTTTTTCTTGGGAACATTATCGACTTTACATTTTATATATAATTGCTATTTTAACCGAATTAATGAAATTGCAATTAAATTTTCATTCATAAAATTTTTTCATTTCTTACTAATTAATATAAAATTTTCACTGATTTTCTAATATCAGGATTATATTTTTTTCAGATGTATAAGTTAATACTTTTTTTGGGAATTTGCTCAGATTTTTCTTTAGGCTGTAGGCCGTCAGGATCTTCTAACAAGAGTGATAGTAAGTGATATATATCCTTTTATGGGTAAAATACAGAAAGTTGAAATAATTCGATTTTGAATTGAATGGGAAAAAGTATTAATGATCAGCCTGAAAGATCTATTTTATATTCATAATAATTAGCAATGGTGTAAAAATAATTAACTATTTGCGATATTTACAGTAGTAGAGTAGGGTTTAATATTATTTCAAATATTTTTAGAGATTTCAAGAAATTCAAACACTTGGATTATAAAGAATTTATCTAACTTTATAAAGAAAAAAATCCATAGGATTTTAAAGAGTTTAGGGTTTTTAATATTTTCACATGATTTTAAAGGATTTCAGAAAATTATCAACATTTACAAATATTTTTAAGAGTTTTTAGAGGAATTTAAAGAGACATTAAAATTTCCGGCGGTTGCAATAATTCCAAAGGATTTTAAAGACTCTCAATAAGGGTTTTAAATTAATTTTCAAGGATCACTAACGATATCATAGGAATTCAATTCTTTTAGGTAATTTTAATAAATATCATCAGACTGTATGCATTTTGCGGAATTTTAAAATGTTTTAATGGATTATAAAAATTTAAAGAAATTTTCAAATATTTTAAAGTAATTTCAACGGTTAAAAGATTTTCAAGTTATTTAAAACGATTCTGAGGAATCTTCCATAGATTTTAATAATATAAAGAGATTTAAGAAGAAGTTCAAGGTTTTAAAGTATTTAAAAAAATTACAAGGTATTTTTAAGGGCTTAACAAATTTCAAAATACTTGACAGGATATAAAATATTCTTTAATGCAAAGAATTTTAAAGGTTTATAACTATTTTCAGGTATTTACAAAAATTCCGAGAAATTCTCAATAGATTTGAAAAATTTCCAGGATTTCAATAATTTTAAGCGATTATAAAAACTGTCAAGGTATTTCAGTACATTTTCCAAGATGTCAAGAAATTTATTTAGATATAGATATTTACGGAATTACCTTCAAAATTTAATATATGTCATAATAAACTCGTGTTAGCAGATGTCAGAGAATTGTTCTACAATCCTTTTTGACTTCTGATTATTTTATTTGTTGCTGCATAAAGACATTTCAACTATAATTAAATTTGCAAATATTGAAGTTATTTAATGATCTTTAATTCTTAATCAATTTAAATGTTAAAATTCAGTCCTCAAAATGTCAATTTAATTAAAAACCGTTTTGTTAGAGAATGACATACAAATTCGGGAACATTTAAATAGTGATTATAACTCGGATACTACAATTGCAAACGAGAAAGTAGCTTCATATTTTTATTCTTTAATTAATTCTGAAACAATTCTTTTATTCAACAATTATATCTTAAGTTTTCTTTTAGAAAATTTGACGCCATAAATGTGAAAAAAGATAGACAGAGACACTATCGGCTGAAATTTACTTATAAATAATAGATTTTATTTTTATGTGGATTATGATTATTGTTATTTTTAATAATATTTCTTATCATAAATATTTCGATTATATGTTATAAAATCAGAATTATTGGCAGATAGATAATCTTCGGAAAAATGCACCTTAGAAAACCCCGTCATCAGAAAAATAATTTCGTTAGAAACAAGCGTATAATAATCTAGGAACATGATTTTATTAACTTTTTGATTTTCACCCTTATATTAATTATATTAAACAAAGGAAATCGCGTTATTATTATTTTCGTTAGCAGACTGAAACTTGTGAATTAAAAAATATATACACATATACATCGATATTTTTCATGTTCAGTTTTCTATAAATATTTTCTAGAAATTATTTGTTGTTATTACCAAAGCTGGGCAGAAGAACGTGCACCAGAAGAAAGGTTGTACATAGAAAACATCGATGTGGATCTTTGCACTCACGTAATTTACAGTTTCGTTGGACTTGGTGCGGACGCTTCTGTTCGACTTTTCGATCCAACGCTAGATATAGAAAATAATGGATTTAAAAGGTTCACATTTCTTCGAGAAAAGAACCCAAATTTGAAAACATTAGTCTCTATGGGGGGATGGGGCGAGGTATCTGATAATTACACTAAGTAAGTTACATTATAGATTAATTGAAATTGATAAAAAGTTGTATAGAAAGTCATAATTTTTTTTTGGTTTATAGAGTAGTGACTGATCCGATTCTCCGAGAACAACTTGTTAATAATATTGTTGAATTTGTGACAAAATATGAATTTTCTGGATTTGATCTCGATTGGGAATATCCAGGTCAACGTGGTGGAATTGCTTCTGATAAAGAGAATTTCATTTTACTTTTGAAAGCACTCAGAGAAAAATTCGATGAATACGGTCTCATTTTATCTGTAGCAGCTGGTGTTGGTGAAAATATTGCTAAAATATCATATGATATTAAGGGAATATCCAAATATGTGAACTTCATAAATTTGATGACTTACGATTTTCATGGAACCCTTGATGTGAATAAGACAGTTGGTCATAATACTCCAATGTATCCTTCATCAAAGGAAAATGCAGAGGAGAGCAAAGTAAACATTGTAAGTACATACCTAGCCATTACAGTTACATTTGGTTGATAATATAATCTACTCTTACTTTTAGTGGAACGAAAACGCTAGTAAAAACCACGTTTGGATTTCTGGTTTGTTTCAAAAATATGTTAGTTGATAACGTTAACAAAATTCAAAATTTGTTAATTAAAAAAAAGCTTTGCAATACTTGACAGACAATAAATTTTATCAATAATTATACTTGTAAAATAGTATGCATAAAAATAAATTTTTTCACACAATTTGAAACAAATACTACTCAAAAAATCATTTAACATTTCTTCAGTTTATCGTGTTGAGCTAAGGTATCTGAAAAGGTGCCAAAGGATTTCTAAACATTTCAAATAATTTTTAAAGCTTTTGATGGGCTTTTATAAGATTTGAAATTATTTCAATAATTTTAAAGGCTTTCAAACTGATGGGTTCTACGAAGAATAGGCTATCTTTTCGTTACCGTTAAGAATTAGGCCAACTTCATTTACCTAAGTTTTCAGGAGGAATAAATAAACTGTTATTTTTCTAATCATTTCCTACGAATTCAAAACTTCAGTATTTTGTATTACAGTTTATAATGTAATTTATCATCCTATAACTTCGAAAGCAATACAAATTTTAAAAGATATAATTTCTTTTAACACATCTACGTGTTTAACAAATTTCATAAAGAAATGATGTTAGCCTAATTCTTAACGGTAACGAAAAGATAGCCTATTCTTCGTAGAACCCATCGAAATGCTCCTAAGAAGGTAGTTTAAAGGATTTGAAATGGGTTTAGAAGATGTTATAGAATTTAAAATATTTCAAAGGATTTAAAGGAATATAATTAAATTTTATTTAATCTCGGGGGATTTTATCATTTTAATAATATATATTATTTGTAATACAACATTCTTATGATGTAATATTATAATTATATGCAAAACTAATAACGAAGAACTTTAAGAATAACAAGATTGCTAGAAAAATGTAATATAAGTTATAATTTATATTAATTATTTAATAATACCTAATTTAAAAGTAATTATTTATCGTTAATATCTGATACAAATAAAAATAATAATAAGTGTTTTAATATATTATTCTCATGATATTCACACAATATTTTCAGAAAAATCTTACGAACCCTTAAAGCAATCTCTGAAAACCACTTAAAATCCTTTTAAAACTGTAAACATTTTTTAATTTCTTGACATTCCATGAAACCTTCTGAAATTCTTTAAATAGATTAAAATCTTCAAAACCCCATAAAATTTCCTTATAATCCTTTCAATCCTCTGAAAGATGCCTTCAAATCTCTTTAAATGGGTCAAAATGCTTGAAATTCCATGAAATATTTAAAAATATTACAAGATCCCCCAAATATTTTAAATCCATTAACATTTTACAAAATCAATTTTCCATTTTGATTGCCAAGGACATTTTTTTAGTTTTTAGTGCCTTCACATAATTTAAACAAAACATGTTGTAAGAAAGTCATCATTTTTGCATGCGTGCTTTGCATTCTTTTAAAATCTCTTAAGATACCGCAAAATCGCCCAAACATCTTTAAATCTCTTTAAAATTCGTTGCAAACCCTTAAAATGTATTGAAATTTATTGAAATCCTTTCTGGTACCTGTATGCTTTGTTTTAAAATTGTAATCTCTTAAAAGCTTTAGATTTCGAAATATTCTTTGAACTGTTCAAGTTTGAATACCAATATTCCTTATTTATTCAATTTTTAAAAATTGTTTGAAGATAATAACTTTTAATAAGCTCTAAAAAAAAAAAACTATGAATTTTTTAAAGCCCGCAATTTATAGTTTTACAATATAAGATTTAAATTATTTCCTAATTTTCAAATTAGATATATATTTACTTCAAACTCATGCGATGAATTTTTTATCATTTTTTTTCTCAGGATGCTGTTGTGAAATACTGGATTTCGGAAGGTGCTCCACCAGAAAAGATAATACTAGGGACTGCTTTTTATGGAAAAACCTTTACTTTGGTTAATCCAAAACAAAGTAGAAGAGGCGCACCAGTTTCTGGTCCAGGAAAAGTCGAGGATCCAGCATATTACAAAGTTTGTCAGTTGATAACAAATCCAAAATGGCAGTATTTGTACGACGAAGAACAGAAAGTGCCATACATACAGAACGGGGACCAAATTATAGCCTATGATAATGTTGAGTGAGTCTTCAAATAAATTATTTTCAATTTTGTATAAAAATATTGATAAAAATATTTGATTTCAATATTTACTTTCAGATCTATCAAGAAGAAGGCTGAATATGCTATGAACATGAATCTTGGAGGTGTCGTGATGTGGAGTGTAGATCAAGATGATTTCCAGGGAATATGTGGAGAAAAGTTCCCACTTCTGAAGACTTTGGACCGAGTCTTTCATGCTATATGTTAAATTCTTCTGTAAATTACAATCGACAAAATAAAGAATTTATTTCCTTTTCGACTAACCTTTCTTTCGTAATTATAAATTATAAACCCATTACAATTTTTTACAAATAAGGATTTCTATTTTCTTATAAACACAAGTATGAATTACAGTCAAAGTAAAATGAATAGGCTTAATGAAATAAGAAATTAAATGATGACAAATTTTTTAAGTGAGCTGATAATTTTATTGGCCTTGGAGTGTTGAAAACTTTTGAAAAATGGGTACATTGCTTAAATATGTTTTTTAAATGCTGAATTATTTAAGAACTTGCGTATTTTAAAGAGATTTTTTCTCTTCTGATGCTTTTCATGAACTTTTTTCACGTTAATGATTAACTGGAAGCTATAATTACCAAAAGAAAAGTAGAGACTATTGAAGATTAATTGTGGGTTTACTTTTTAATTTATTTATTTTTTAAATTGTTTGTTGATCTCATCAGGTACAATCACACCACGTCCAAGATGATAAAATTAAACAAACTGTTTTTGAGATTATGCTGAAAAATATACCTTGACTTTAATGAATATTTGAAAAGAAATTGGCGGCTTTAAAAATATTGATGCTTATGGTTCATCTTGAAAAGCTTCTGAATTAGAAGATCTAATAACGTAGAATGTTTCAAATTTCGTTAATAAGTATAAATATATAGCTCGTTGAGCATTGTCACATAACAAATATTTAATATAATAATAATAACATTTATATTTAACTTCTAAATAAGATTCACACCTATTTTAGAATCCGCTTATCATTTCTTATGGGCTAAAAGATCTGAAAATCTTAGTAGCATCGAATTCTTGCTTTTCATCGTTTACGGAAAGTAAAATGAGTATAAAATTCGATCATACGGTTGTTCACAAGGTGAAAAAATATAGCGATCAACTTATTGTTTCCAGATAACTTTAGCAATAAGCACAATTTATTTTCTCAAAAAAACGTTAAACTTGGTTAGACAACTATACAAAATTCTTTGTATTACTACCTTCGTTTTACAAGCAGCCATATCTATATTCCACGCAAATCGAAGCCTACAAACAAATAAAAGAAAAATATTTATATATTTAACATAAATATTTTTATTTTTTCTGATTATTGTATATGGGTCGATAAACACAAGCTTACAATTTTATACTAACGCATTAAAATTTAAAATTATTTTTCAAATATATAAAATAGTGGTATGAAAAATGACTGCGAGTCCAGTTTGGGTTCGAAATGATTTTAGGTTTTAAGAATGATAAATGTCACACTTTTAATTATTTTATAAACGTCCAGTGTCCTAAACGCATCTTCCGAAAATGAAGACGTTTTTATAACATTTATATGTTTGATATTAGATGGTTTTATAACACTCTAATAATGTATTTATGTTATAACGTTTTTATGATATTAGATTTTAGGATCTTGGTTTGTTGATTTTAGTATATTGGGTTATAGATTTTAATATTTAGGATTTTAGGTTTTAGTATCTTTGGATTATAAATTAAAACATCTCCTGTTTCAATTTATAATCCAAGATTACCAAACCAAGATTACAAGATTAGATAAGTTAATATCTGTAGATTTTAGTTCGCATAATCTGGATCACTGTCCCATAGTTAATATTCCAAGACTATACTTGGTAACATATTTTTAATTACCGAGTATAATCCATTTTTCGGATAACGATGAATGCCATCAGATCTGAATTCATAATAAGTGATTAATTTTAAATTCAAAAACGACACACGCACCAACATTAAATATTCATTCGTGAATATACTTTCCTAAAAATTATAGAAGAATTTTTGCATGCCAATTAGATGGAATATTTTTGCAAAAAGTTATAGCAACTGAAATAATAAAAAAATCTTAATGAGGTCATGTTGAACCAATATACGAAAAGCTAAATTTAGAAATTTACGCAGCACGTGGCGGGAATATTTAATAACATAATTATGTAGTTACTGACTGTGAGTTATAATTTATTTTTATTTGTAGGCCTTTACATGATTTGTGATTGAAAATAGCAAGCAATATTATTGCGGATGAATTAAAATTATCTTACGTTTAAAATAAGTATTTATAAAAATGATTTATAAAATTGAAAACAATATTGCCATTGTTATTGTAAATAGCTTGTGAAGAGAACCGAACGCAAACTTAAAAAAGACGTATTTTAGGTTCAAATATTTATTCAATATTAGTTAAGGCAAGAGCACCAATTCTTGCTCCCCCTCCCATTGTTAGCACTCTTCTCTGATTTCATAGATCAAACATTTGTTTAGGATTTTTTGCTTTAATTAATTTATTTCTACTATCATTTTCACATATAATGCGTATGTTAATTATTCACCACAATGAAGCATATATTTAGAGTATTATTTTTTTGTTCTTTTACCTGAGGTAACAGCTGAAATTTTAAATTAATTCTATTTTCATTGCTCTAATTTTATTCCTTAAAAGATTCTCTAAAATTTCTCTGTTATGTTTTTATTTTTTAAAATTCATTTAAGGAATGAAATTATACCTATGAAATTAGCATTACATCAGAATTGCAACTCTTACCTTGGGAGAAAGAAAAAGTATAAAACCCTAAACAACTATTGGTAAATGCACAATTTTACCCTGAAATATTTTTACATTCTCATAATTCGTGTTTGCGGAAGTATGAGAACGAGTTTAAAAACCATATTTCCTTTACTAACGGTTATGGTTTCCAAAAATTGCATATTTCTGTTTTACACTAAATGACTACAGATACATGAAAAAAATTATAACGAAGAATTGAAGCTCTTCAAAACATGCACAATATTGATTACAGCCACTTTTCGATAGGACTCCGGTTTTTGTGGCTCTATGCATCGAAAATGAATAAGTCGAAAATTGATATTTTTAGCCAAACATCGACAGATAAGTAAAAATATTTTAATTGTAGCTTTCTTAAAAAAATTTTAAAAATTCATTTTTGAGTCAAACGACGTGAGATACGAGAAAAAACCTAAAGAAGCAATTTTAGGTTGCAAAAAGATATGAAAAAATTGTTTCAGCCATTTTTTAAAATAATTTTTAGTTTGATTTTATTTTTTGAAAATGCTATGGGAAAATTCGAATTTTAAACTAACTGACCCAAAATGTGAGAAAAAGTATTAAAAGGCAATTATATATTTTAAAAAGTTCTTCAAATATTCTTTCTACCATTTTTCCATATGACTGGTCATTTTTGTTTTATTGATCAACAGTATTATGCAGAAAACCGAAAATTTCGAACGAAACGGTGTGAGATAAAAATTTTCAAAAAAGAATTACAGCTTTCAATATGTCCTACAAAATTTATTCGGACCATTTTTTAATAGGACTTGTCATTTTAGTTTTATTTATCGAGAATACTATAAAAATAATTCAAAAATTCAAATTATGAAGCAAACAACGCTCTCCACTAAGCGGGAAAATCTCAAGATATGAATCCCATCTAGAACGTTTGGAACTTCATTAAACAAAAGTCAGTAAACATGAACCTACGACCACGTAAGAGCTAATTCGGATACTTCAGGTGAGTTTCTACCTTGTTGGCCCGAAAAAGTGCTGTTTTTTCTGGAATTTCTTTTTCGGAAAGAATAATAGGTGAAAGGATGAAATTTTTGCAGAATTGTAGAAAAAAGTTTATTGTATCTTTATAATTTTTTTTTCGGAGATTCAAGTAAAGGGGGGAGGGGAGGTATTGAACAATGGGGTCTAGTCGGCGGTGACTCTTCCTCATGGTGGAAGTTCTAGCATCCGAGAATAAAATCTGAAACGCAAAAGGAAAATGTTTTCTTAATCTATACACTTTTCCGCATCCGTGGTAGTAGAATTCTAAAAAAACATGAAAAAGCGAAAATTATGAGCTTTTGAATAAAAAAATGCGATTTTGGCTATTTTTTCGTTACCAATTATTTTATTAAATGAACATTTTTAAATATTTTTTGCCAATTCTGCTACCACGAATGCAAAAATCCCTAAAGAACATGTGTAAAAAATTTCATGGCGATTGCTCAATTTTTGCGCACTGCAGGACGTTTTGAGAAAAACGCGTTTTAAAATTTGTAACATAACTACAAAAATTAATGTTGAAATTCATGAATCTGAATAAAAGTATTCATCATTTCTTATGTTTTTCCGGTTGCTGATTACGAATCTGCTATCAAATTTGCAAAATTAATTTGTTTAAACAATTTTCATTAACAAACTTTTATAAAAAATTACATATTTTGCAAGATGCGTATGCTTTCCTTGGCTTTCGATGTCACTGATTTCAAATCTGTTACTATTATTTACCTAAAAATTTGTTTAAACAATTCTTTTTATGAAAA
>JAAAKG020143816.1:0-11280 GCA_010014905.2 Druon quercuslanigerum
ACTCCGCAACAATGCTCCGACCCAAGTTGCTGATCAATCTCTCTAGCAATCACCCCAAGTGAAGATCCTCACAAAGTTGTTATGTGGGGTTCCTCACTTGGGTCCATTAGTATCCAAGGTCTTGTTTCAGGCGTCGTTCCCTCTACTAACACTCTTTTTGTTAACTATTTTCCGCCATACTTTTCTGTCCTGGCATACGTCTCTAGCTTCTTTAACGTCCATGCATTTTTTCATTAAGGCTCTCGTGTTTTATGGCTTTTTATATCCCTTCGAACTAGGGTTTCATTCACACATTCTAACCATTCCTTCCGCGGTCTGCCTCTGGGCACGCTGCCATTTGCTTGAAAATATACTGTTTTACAACAGTGTGATTTTGGGATTGATTTTATTTTTACAGAAATAGTTTTCAATGCTAACAGAAAACTCCTTATATTTCAATCTAAAAAATTAAAGTTAAACAAATTTTGAAAAATTAAAATGTTTTCAGAAGCAAAACTTTTTAAATGGAAAATCTGTATACAAGAAATCAAGGAAAAAATTGTGCAAATGCAATGTTCCTTGACAATCTCTATTCTTACTACTGTAAAGAAAAAATTGTCCTCAACTTTTCTTCGATAAGGAAAAAGCACTTTTTAAAGAATATTTAAATAATTATTCAGCTACAAAGTTTTTTAAATTTTGTATTTTTACTACATTGCGATTTTCAAGGGAACATTTTTTAACTTTCACACATATATTATTCCTCAGGATAACAGAAAAATTCATTAATTAACATTGTTTCCAGTGGTATAGTCCTAAAAAAAGAAGTGGCCTGGCGGTATATTCATCGAAACTTTTGAATACACACATCTGGGGTATAAATAAGCTTAAAATAAAACATGATTTTTTAATTGCTTATTAGTCTTCTCTTTCATGCTGGTACTTAAAATTAATATGTATAACAAAATTTGTTGCACAATTTGAGATCAGAATAATGACAAATGTAAACGTAACCAAGATCAGTCAAAACATGTACATTAGGGTGGTCCTTATTTACTCCTGGTGAATTTTTTCTTTCGAATTTCTTTTTGGTCTCACCCCCCCCCCCTATTTTGTTGGAATGACCAAAAAAACTATCCCCACCAAATTTAGGCAAAATCGGTTAAAGTTAATATGTGGCCCAAAGCGCTCAAAGTTTCTCATGCAATTAACCTAGGGAAAAGTACCATACTTTCAAATGCAGTTAATTTTTTTATATTTCATCGAAATCCTTTGGCTCGGTACAATATTGATTTTTAGACTATGCTGACAAAATATATCTACACGATATATGTTTCTTTGCAATATTGTAGCATTTTCACTGACACTTGAAAATTTGTCACCTAGAAACAAAGAAATAGTGAATTTAAAAAAAAATTGGGCTGTATCTTGAGATTTTTTCACAATGTTGAATTTTAATTGTCATCACGTACTTTCTAATAAATAAATGTAAGATTTTGACTAGATTTTATAATTACTTGCGGAAATTGTAATTTTGGTTTAAATTTAGGGATCTGCTATTTTGTAAATTTTGAAAAAAAGGCTTAAGACCATCTCAAGTTACCGCGGCCTACCTGCACTCTCTGCGATGTTTTTCCATACAATTTGTGCAAGTAATAACAAAGTCTCGTCGAATTCTTACACGAGGCAGATTTATTTATTAAAGAGTACGTGGTGACAAATAAAATGCAAAATTGTGAAAAAACTCCAGATGGCCGCCCAATTTTTTTTAAAATTCATTATTTCTTTGTTTCTCGGTGACAAATTTTCAGGTATCAGTAAAAATGCTACATTATTGTAAAGAAACATAATTTCGTAATGTAAGAAATTAAAATTTAAAAAAAATTCAAAATAGAGCCTTAATAAAAAATAATAAAAAAAAGTATTTGCTATGCTTTTCGTTTTAAGATCTTCAAATTTAAAAGAAAAAACAATTGTAATGTTACAAAGTGTATTTATTTGATATATTCTTTAAATTTGTACAAATTATGTAACTTTTGAAGAATAGTAATAAATCGCCATTTTTACTTTCGTGAAAATTCCGATATCTACTTACAAGCATATACTTTGTAACAATATAATTGATTTTTCTTAAAAATTTGAAGATCTTTGGACGAAAATCATAGAGAATACGAGTTTATCATAAGGCGCCATTTTGCATTTTTCCTTTCAAGCATCACGAAATAAGTTTTTTTTTTACAATAATTTAGCCTTTTACTTAACACCTGAAAAATTGTCACTGAGAAACAAAGAAATAAGTTTTAAAAAAATTGGGCGGCCAATTTAACATGTTTAAAAAATTTTGAATTTTAATTGTCCTCTCGTGATTTCTAATTAATAAATCTTCCTCTTTAAGAATTTGACGAGATTTTGCTATTAATTCCGCAAATTGTAAGAAGAATTCAAAATCAAAAAATAAGGACCACCCTAATGTCAATATTTCTCTCTTCTGTGAAAAATCGTGGCTATTTTTATGGTTCGCGTGATGCAACCGAATTTCAATAGCAGATTAATGCATCAATAACCACTTTTTTACAAGTGGTAAATCATTATTGCATTATTTATCAATCCTTATCAAAATTTGGCAAGCAATAATATTTTTGCTTAAGTATAAATGTTCAAATTTTAAACTTCTTCAAACAAATTACATATGTCCGCAATCGAAAAAAAATGGTAGATTTCGAATATCTGATTCTAAGATCACCAGTTTCTAAATTTTTTTTTTAAGTTAGAAATTTTTACCTGTTACTTAAAAAAGTCTTTTACTAATAGTTCACCGACGGTTGTTCCATAGATTATAGACGATTGTTACGTTTATTGCAAGGGTGGGAAATCCAGTAACAGTTTATTGATGCGTTTCGGAAAATTTAAATATTACACTTTATACTCCATCTATTGACATATATTGATTTTTATGTTGCTTTGTTGTGTTAAAGTTGGGTTTCATTCTGTCTTAAAATTCAAGTCTTAATATTGTGCAAATGGCTCTTTTGATACTAAGTAGAGACCTTTTCTGTGCGATAAATAAGTGGCGTGGCACCACCAGGCGCCCAAAATAAGTGGCCTGGCGGCGCCAGGCCCCTCCAGGCCTCGACTACATCAATCATTATTTCTCTTATACACAGAAAACTGTGTTTAAGGGTTTAAATATAAAATTTTAACTAAATAAACGTCGCTACAAAATAATTTTAAGAGTTCTTCGACTACAATTTTTCTGTCAACCTTTAAAGAATTTGTTTATAAATTCGTTAACAAATTTTCCTACTAGATTGTATTTGTTTTTTCATCAGTTTTACTGCATTAAAGGAATTTTTTAAAAGAATACTGCAACCTATATTAATTGTTATTGATGAAATCAAATAAAATTTAAATTTTAAATGAAATAATGTATATCACTTCACTGTTTTAACAAAACTCAATGATAAAGACCACCATTATGTGCCGAAACGTTTGAAACAATTCAATTGTTTTAAATTCACCTGACTCTAAAGCCAACAATGTACATCAACAATTTCTACAAAATTTATTTTTGAGGGTCAATACAATCTTCCAGCGATTATCAAGTTATTATTTTTAATAATATTCCCTTTGAATAATTTTCGAAAGTTGTGGTTTTTTTCTTAAATTTTCAACGACTGTATCGATAAAAAAACAATAGACAATTGTTTGAATCACCTGTTCAACGCAATGGCATTTGGGTGCTTATAAAAATTGTATATTCATATCGGAATTGCCTACGTATATTTAAGAATATATTTTCAAACTCCCAAAATGTCAGGGAATTTGCCGACCTATTAGCATTTTTTATTGAGAAATAGGCGAGGAAATAGGCAAGTTGAAAGACAAAGGGTTTATATTGATGGAAGACCTAACATCGAGGGTCTCAAGCAACTTCGAACCAGTGAGGGTTAGTGACGTTGCATAGTGGAATGGAAAGGGTACACAGGAGGAATCAGTTGTGTAGTTACGGAGAAGCACATATGTGGCCATCCACAAAGAAAGGGGCCTAATACGAAAAAATATTTTTTTTTCTTCCGCCAATCGATAGTTTATAAATTTTTCTTTCGTTTCCAATAATCATAATTTTTAAGGTAATTACTTATCTTATTATTAAGCTACAAACATAGGCATAATAAACGTACGCGGAGACGAAATGAGAGGCCTGCGAAAACCAGCCCCACCACTCGCCACTACTGGGTATAGCTCATGATTTATTTGATTGTTGGATCATGGTATAGACTATAGCCGAAGCAGGCCGATGCAAGCGGAGCTCACGGATATGGCACCTATAGGGGTAGTGATAAGTGGAGGTGGTGCTTTTCGTAGAAGCATCCCCACTACTCAAATGCTGGCTTGCGGACTCTGCTATAATCGCCCTTCCTGTAAAAGTCAGCTAATAATAAGAAGGTTTAAATTTATTTGAGAAAATCGACCCACTTTATCATCTAACGAGGAGAGTCCCTCGCTTTTGTTGATAGATTTGGGTTTATGTCACAGAAATTCAATTCATGGTAACATTTTCCTGATGCTTGAATACTCTTAAATTCAAAAGTGAGAGGTTGTTGCATACAAAGATAAGGTCCAATATCAAGCCCAAGCTGGATCGATTCTTTGATAGCCTGCGCCGAGCGATAGAGAGCTAGATATGTAAGTTAACCTAGCCCAGCATGTACGGGAGGTATCCGCTGTATTGATATTAAAATTTCCTAAGCAAACCATGTGATTTGGTTCACAGGTGGCATGAACAAAGTCCTTTTCTAATTCACTATCCCCATATAGCGCCATGTTTTTACTCTAGTAAACTCCTAGATTTGCGAGACGCGTTTTCTTAAATTTAACCATAACAGGGATGTAATGCGGAACACCCGTTAAAAAGGAAGATGATTATTGTACACAGGCTCGTTGCTATGATCATCTCTAATATAAATAGCCACCGCACCACCTGTCGTCACCTAGCGGGTTCTATGATCAGCCCGTACTAGACTAAAATTCTTATTTAATATCGCAGAGTCGTGGATATCAGGGCGAAGCAAATTTCCTGAGATTAGAAGAATATCGATGTTATACAAATGGATGATATATGTGATTACTTTTATCATATCGTTACATATAGAAATGCGCTAGACATCGGATGGCGGGACGGTGTTTATTTGAGAAAGATTTGCTGACATACCTGTTGAGACTTGTAGGCAAAACACTAAAGAAGAGTTCATAAACGAGACACAAGCCGAGTGAGCCACAGTCCAAGGAGGCTATTGCAGAAGAGTATTGAGTCAAGATTGACTACAATTTGTTACCTTACTTAGCTGACTGGAAAGGAAGGCATCAAGATCGAATGAGTCAGACAAATCAGGGATCTTTAGTGGCTTAGACGAAATGTTTGATGCGTGGTCAATCCATGATGTTTTGCTGGAGATCTAAACGTAACCGTAAAGTTGATCAGGACCCAATTTAGCCTTGACCACTTTTAGTAGCTTATAAAAATTTTGAGGGTGGTTACAATTGATGTGGATAGGACGTTAGTCAGGTTAAAATCAATATCATGGACCATTAGAGAATTTTTTGTTCTTAAATTAAGCTGCGACCAAGTTATCTCGAGTTTTAGCGACGTTGAACCTGACGATTATTGGGTTAGGAATGGTTTTGTTTCCAACTGGAACTTTAAAAACGTCCTCCATGTTGGTTTTATTGGCCTTCCAATTATATAATATAAATCAAAATCGATTAGGAATTGTCGGCTGCAGACTTCTTTGGATCAGATTTTGAATACTTTGCTTACTTCGATCCTGTGTGGATCGTAGCTTGAATAGTTTTTTTTAGACGAGATAACAAACGGAACAAATTGTCCTCATTCCTGCTATTTTTATTTTTGTTCTCAATTCTACTTGTCAAGAACTTCAACTTGAACCATCCCCGAAGAAAATCTTACTACAAGAAAAGCTTCCAACATAGGAGTCTTAAAGAACCAAATTTTCCAATTTTTTAAAAATCGCTGATATACAATGTACGTACAATCTACAAAACCTCATGGTTATATCTTAAACAGTTTTTTTTAGGCAAGGTGAATGGACAGATTAGGCGGAATAAAGTCATCGTACTTTTTTATTATAGATTAAATAAATGAAAATTTTATTAATGAATAATTCACTTTACTTATTTCAGGGGGTATCCAGGCAGGACTAGCGGGTACAATCTGGATTCCAACAGCAGAAAAACCTCGACTTTTAAGTGGCGATCCGCGACCTGATTTCACTATTAAGAATGTATGTGATGTCTCGAAAATTTTAAATCGTGGCCCTGGTGCGTCTGAGCTTGAAGACTGTTCTTCAAATTCGTCCGATGGGATGTGAAGAGATTTTAAGATCAGTCACTTTTTGTCCATGGAAATCAAATGTTTCCAAATTCTCGCCAAACACAACCAACTTGTGAATCGAACGCATTCAGTTGTCCACGAGATGGGATTATATGAACAATTCGTGGAGCAGTAGATATGTTTTTTCTTTATTTTTCACGGTTTTATAGAGTAGAAGATTTCACCTTACATCATTTTTTGCTAGTGATATTAGTTTTACGTATATGAACACTTTTATTCTAGTTATAGTCGGAGTAGTGCAAAGAAAAATTTTAATAGGAAAATAGGGAATTACTTAATTTTTTAAATAGAAAACTGGGTATTTTCTTGTCAGTAATAAACTTCATATCTTACTGATTTTTTCTGCTAACCAGAGTCTTAATTATCATTTGTAGAATCTATCTAGGAGACTTGAATTTTTATTGTAAACTCTTACTCAGTGCAAGAGACTGAATGTCGGCATGTTTGCTGAAAATATGTTTCAACGAAAGATAAGCTTCTTTGTATAATATTCTTTTTAAATGTACTTGTGTTTCGGCAGCCACATTATATGGTAAACATTATTCATATCATGATCTCAGTTTGAACGAGACTTAACGCTTGTACAAAATAAGTGCATAAACAGGTATCTCGAATTGTGTGTGTGAAATGAAAAGATCATAGGTGGCAGTTCGTTGTTTTCTGGTCTATGGGAAACTTCCTTATTAAAGAAAGTTTTCGTTTCTGAAAAACAAACTAAAAAAAACCGCTTGTTTGTCCAAATTTCGGGCAAGTAATTCCATACCTTGAAAAGTCTGGCCTTTGGAATTCCCCATACCGTCCATTTAATAACTGCCACTCATGAAAGGTGTATCATTGCACAGAGTACAGGAGAATTGTATTAAAGAAAAAGTCCACAGGTAACACTTTAGCAACGTAACGTGAAAAGTTAGTTATTCCACTGAAACATAACATGCTGTAACTGGAATACAAGTGAAATATTTCTATATTGTCGGAAATTTACAAATATGTAATGCTCCTATAGTGTGCACCGCGTGAGAGTCCTCTGGTCCATAAACCAGAGTGCAGGCATGTATTTCTGTTCACCCAACGAACAGAACTTCCTCAGCATTGCGCGTGCGCCGACAACCATAGAGGAGGTGTTAGAATAGAAATAGTATGACACGTATGTATATAATATACATATGATGTATAAATGGTTTCAACGCTTTCCGGCGCACGCGCGCTGACACCGATATATCTAGTAGAGCAAGCAAAAACGATATCCTCCACACTCTTGTTTTTTCCACGCGCCACTTATTTTGAGGTATAGGCAGTTTGTAATATAGGAGTATCGTATATATGGAAGTCTATCCATAACTTTGGATACGCATGCGCTCTGGTTGTTACTAAATTGTGTCTCTTACCATGTATGCAACTTGTTTCTCTTTGAATCATACATTAATACACGAGACATTTGAAACTTACTGAAACAGACGAAAACACTTTTATCTTCCCAATGTCTATTAGTTTAGTATTTTAATATAGTAGAATTTTAGTGTACCTGAAAACTTATAAACGTTTTTTTTAAATCTTTCCTGCGACTGTCCTGTACATACTCATCTGTGAATTCGAGTACCTTAGTTCAACGTCAGTGTCTTTCGATTGTAATCTGTGTACTCATCTACTATATGAGTAATATACATTTTGAGTATTATTGGCTGTACATATACAAGGGTTTATAATATATTTTTACACTAAACATATATTCGAAGAACGAACAATACATTACCTCTTTTTGAAATGTTGTATGTATCTATTAGTGTGTAGCGTAAAATATAAACTTCATGTAATAAAATATCCTGGGTCCTATTCGTTTCCCTTTTACTTAGCGGCATAGCCAGGGGCCTTTGAGGCTCAACCCCCCCCCCCCTCGAAACTAAGTATTTTTATTATTCAATACCCTTTTCCCCCACTCTTAGCCTATACATAAACCCGAAACCCCCGCCGAAAAAATCCTGGCTACGCCGCTGCTTTTACTAGTAATTAAAAGCTTAATTCTCTTAATTATTTCATAAAGATTTGGGCTAATGAAAAAAAGCATATAACAAGAAAATAAGGATTTCATCGAAATCACAAGAATTTTTGAATTCGTTTGTAAATGATGCCATAAACTACGAAGTAAATTCAGCAAAACGTCGTTTTTCAGGGTTTTCTGGACAATTTTGATTTCGATGGTCAGATATTTTTTTTATTCAAACAAATTTCACACAGTTGTTCTTTAGTTATAAAAAACGGAAAAAATAGTACCCTGGAGTATTTATTTTTTAAATTGGTATTTTACGTTAGAACCTGTTATATATATTTTCAACTAAAAATAAAGATTTCTTAAAACGATTGAATTTGTCAATTATTCCTACTGTATACTTTAAAAATGTATATTCTAAACGCAACAAACTGCTAAAATTATAATATTTTATTCTAAATAGTAAACTTGTGTAAAAAATCAATTTCTTCGACTCGTCTCTGAAACCATTCCCACTACGCTAGACAAAAAATAAGTGAGTAATGTAGAACCGCTGGTAAAGTGGGAAGGAAAAAAAAATGAAATTTAACATGAACTAAGTACAAAAAAAACATGGTTCTGTAAGTTAACTCACGCGAGTGACATTTCGACTGGGAAAAATCTCGAAGAACTCTTTTCAATTAACTTAATAAAAAATTATTGTTGCATCAGATTTTTAAATTATTATTATTAATATTATTATTACATTATTGCATGAGATCGTGAAGTTGTAAACATGCTTGGAGTGCGAGGTGACTTATAATGCGCTTAAAGGGTTAAAAGTTTAAAAACTATGCATCATATGTGACCGTATGCTTGCATATACATGAAGGCGTGTTATCTATTAGATGCAAGATGCACTGTTGCCTGGTTTGGCACGTAAACCCATTTCAAAATTAGTACTAGTTTTGCAAAGATGCCTTGCTTAAAATGCAGGATAAAACTTGGATAAAATTCGGATAGAGCCGAGACTATCCGGGCATATCAGGAATGAACTACGATTATTGTACCCGTGTTGTTTCCGGGTCTATCCGTGACTTTAACGGGACGCTAGGAAGTATATTTATCCGATCCTACATAGGATCTATTCGGCATCCAGTTTCCTATCCAGGACCTTTACGGGGAGTTTTCAAAACTTATCCGAGTATTACCCGCTCCTAGCCGGGATCTTTTCGGTATACAATTTTATATTCGGGCCTGTCCGGGACCTGCACGGAGCGGTTGGATATTCTATCCCTTGAACCGTCGACTCGATAAAATCTCAGCCAGGCAGTTTCGCTGAAAATACATGATTGACTGAGGAACATATTTTTGTTTTACACATTTAATGAATAGGTGGATTTAAAAAGGCCTAATTTAAATATTTTAATTGTTATTTGGTAAATTTAAATTCTATTATTTAAATGTTCAATTAAATAATTAAATTAATTATTACTTCCTATTCAAATTGTAAAATACCAAAATTTAAAGTATTTATTATAAAAAAAATATTTAAATTTTAATCAGATTGTCCAGCAGAAAAAAATCGAATAATTCTAGTTTAAGTAATATTATTTAGTGAAAGTTTGAAAGTAAAAAAAAAGTAGCCACTATAAATACAATAATTTATTTCAAAATTCAAGTTAAAAAATACTTCCTGATAAAAAATACTTGAACCTGAAATCTATCTTTAAAGTTAACTGTGAACATTAGGGTGGTCCAAAAATGCCCTGCAACATTTTGTTTCACTCAAGTAGCCATGGCACTCCCCCCCCCCAGAAAAGTTTCCAGTTCTGGCGAAAGAAAAACTGTTTAATTTCTTTGAAATCTCAACATTAGCACGTGCTCCCAGGCAGTTGACAATCCAATATATTAAACAGGGAAAATGTTGGATTTTCGAAAATTTGCCTGATACTTGGCCTGATCGAAAGTTGCCAAATTTTTCAGGAATTGAATAGGAGTTTCTAGGAAATAAAACCATACCAATACAGTAGCCTCCCAATTACCGCACTACAAGATATCGCGACTTCCCCTACTTGCTTTGCTCCCATTGCCGACATATGCATGCGCACGCATTAAACAAAATGCTCGCGCGTAAACACAATTTTAAAAAATTTTGAAATTCAATGTGACGTACTTGAGAGGTTAATACTTCATTCTTCTTTGAATTCGAAGTACTTATTAATTCGAAAATAAACGGCTAGTAAATATAGACCGAAAAAGAAAATTTTGGAAGAAAAATTGAAAATAATTAAACGCGTTAAAAAAGCAGAGACCGCAATTTATATTGCAAGAGAAATCGACACGCACGTCAATAACATTTATGGTTAAGGTTAAATGTGCGAGAATATTTTGACGAATAGACATATTGTCACAAATAAAATAAATATATGTAATTAAAAATCACTTTTAATATTTATTCTCAGAGCCTTGGAACTTTGGAACTTGTCGTGTCCAAAATCAAATGTCTGAAAAACATACGTTTTCTATCATTATTAGAATCAAAATAATGTTACTGTATTATAATTTAAAAAAATTATTTTTATTGAAAAAAATAAACTTACAAAAAATGTATTTTAAAGATATATTTCTCAATTGATTTTTTTTAATATCACTTCTTATAAATATTTGAAAAAATGGATAATCTTTAATAAAAAGGAGCTTAATTTTTCAGGAAATAGATTTGATACAACTCTCCTAATTCCAGTTTTTAAAATTTAACTTTTCTATGGCTAAAACTCTTATAACATTTTTTTTTAAAGAAAAACTTTGAGAAAAAATACTTTATTTGAAGATTATTTAATTATTTTCAAAATTAATGACAGTAGAGTTATGTATGTTTCGCTAAAAAATTAACTCATTATTTATTAAAATTTAACCATTTTTG